>OENT01001278.1:3264-49868 GCA_900239685.1 Rotaria macrura | reverse complement strand
AAGAGTTATCGTGTTAACGGTCGGACACACTGACCGATTCTAGAGTGTACTCACTTTTTAAGTACACAAAAAAAGAACTTCAAAAATTGATTTCATTTCGAGTTTCAACTTGTACTACGTGCAAACCATCAAGGTTTGATAATGAAGATAGTTGCAGTATTTCCGATGACACAGAAATATTTCTAGATTAATGATATTGCTTCATGTGTAGTTGCTCTTTCGAATACTAAAGCTAAGAGATTGTTCTTTTTTCACCGAAGCTAAATCATAGTTTGTACAAAGCAGATTGCCTTTTGTTTTTCTTACTTGAAACAAAGAATTTTGCTCCAAATAATAAAACCCTTGACTTTCATTTTCCGTGAAATTTTTCAATGAAACTTACTCTGACTCCAACAGAATTGGAATCGGGTTTCGGAGTGGCCCACAGGTCTCTATTCGAACTGAAAAGTTTAGCCACAATAATTTCTTATTAGAATAATTTCAATAGAATCTACTAGAAGAGCTAATCTGCAAAATTCAACATTTTTCTAAACTAATATGACCTTGGTGATCATACACAGACGAAACTATAATTTTCAAGTGGCTCTTAGCTCGAACAGTGGATTTTCACGACTCATGATTTTTCTTTAGATATCAGTATTCTACTCTGACATTCTTTGTATTCATAGAAGCAACGTGTGGCTTTGGGGTTTTTAAACCATACTGTGAAGCATAGTATCAAAGTATCTGGTGAAACCAACCGGTCAATTTCAAACTATTCCACTAACACAAATTTCAACTTGAATTTTTTCTCATCAATAACTCGTGGACTGTTTTGATTGCCGTCAAATGTTTAGTATCATGTGACCGATTCTTTTCTACATAGAATATTTCAACAACACAACACCCGTTTTGACTCAAAATTTTCGAGTCGTTCATTCTAACTGTACTATCGACATATGGAAGTTTGATCAACTCTATTTTTATTGTTGTCGTTCGTCTGTAACAAGAAATAATCTTTTCGTCTTTGAAAAAGATTAAAATCGAACTGAATTCATTCAATCACTGGATTTCGATCATTCTCTTTTTGCTAACCTGAATATTTTGAGAAAAATTTTTCGTTGAACTTATAATATGACTCCAATTTTCATTCAATTCTTTCATTTGTTCACGTAAATGTCGACCTAAACTTTCGTCTGCATCTTGAGTAAGATCAACAACATGTTTATTTAAACGATTAATTGTTGTTTGCATTTCTCGAATTTCATGCTGAAGAACCTAGAGCAAAACAAATAAAAAACCGAATGTTTTGTCTTTATTCGAATCTTATATAAGCAATTTACTTGACTACGGCCAAGTTGATTTTCAAGTGCACGTGAATCAGCAAAAGATGTATCAGCTGTATTCAAACGTGGTTGAACATTACGTATCCAAATTCTGACTTCTTCAACACCTCTCTATAAAAATGAAAAAACAAAAACAAAAAAAAGAATCGAAGAATATCTTCAATAAAAATTAAAATCCTACCTCAAAATCATTTAAGATTTTATCGACTCGATTGTATTTTGCTAAACGTTCACTTAAAAACATTTTCACATCATATAAACGATCTTGATAATTCGTTAGTTCTTCTTGTAAACGTCGACTTAAATCGATTGTTAATTTCGAATAATGTTCACGTGCAATAACATTCAATTCTTCCATAACATGTTCTTGTTCTAATGTTTGATCGAGTAGATTTTTATAGAACTTCTTTTTCTCATCGATCACTTTCAAATCACTGAAACGAACTTTATCATTCAATAAAGTCTGTTCAACTTGTTCAAGCCATAGACGTAATTTACGTTGTGTATCATTAAAATTCGTTGGTAATGTCGATGTATTACCTAATGCTGTAGAAGTACCAAGACTTTCTAAATACATCAAACAATTGTTATAGTATCGACATATCGATACGTTTCATTTCGGATAGGTGTCAATTGAAAAATAATTCGATTGAATGAAGAAAGAAAGAAAGAAAGAAAATTAAATCTTACTAATAACTTTAATCCTTGTATCTCATAGAAAATATATATCGTCGTTTACTCTATGTCCTATGTAGACTTCAACTTATTATGAATACCTATAAGATAATTATTATCGTGTTAACTTGTGACAAATCAAGTTATTATACTTTTAAGATATTCTTTCAAATAAATCTCATAGCAACAGACAACACACATTTTTCGAATCGTAACTATACATATCGTTTCTACGGCTTAGTTAAGCCTAAGATATGAGAATATTTTTGTTTCATTCCTATCTAACCGTTAGATTCTCTGTATACAAAAACACTTTCATGTATGATAATTCAAGGATATGGAAATTTTTCTCTTTTGTATTCTAATAAATTTGTCATTATTGATTGTAACTTCATCATATGAAATACATATTAAAGCATAATCATTGAATTTCTATTCAACAATTAGATACATTCGTTGTTTCTTTTGCAGCACACTATAGTAAATTTTATGTCCATAAATGGTATATCGAAGACAGAAATGTAAGAACAGATTGTATCTATACCAATGATCGGTCCTAATAGCTATAACATACAGAGGCGAAGGTCATATGACAAAGAACTTGAGTCTACATCTGACTGTTTCATAATAGACGTAATACGAACTAAAAGAATGAAGTATTAAGAAGAATATCAGTAAATGCCTATTAGTAGCAAACTACTTTATTCATATTAGACCGAAGCTAAACGTTCGGACTCGATGCATACGAATGAAATCATCATAGAAAAGAAAGAAAAACAATTTCTTTCATTGTCTCTCTCTCTCTCTCTGATCGTTTCTCTTATTGCATGCTTGTTAAATATTTTGGACATTTCATATCATCCGTCTCAATCGATATATCTATCTTATGGTTAATTTAGAACAATTTCATTCATGATGAACAAATTATTTCAATATCAAAATCTATCTTAAAATTTTTTTTTTTCGTTTTATCGAGAGAATTCAATGTTGGTAATGAATTATACTGAAATACGTTATTCTTTCTTTTCATCGATAAAATTAAATTGCTAGACCTGTGTGTATTTTGAAACCTGACTAGATATCCTTTTGAATTCGATTAATCCACTTGAAAGAAGAGAGAGAGAGAGAGAGAGAAATAACAATATAAAAGAAATTTCCCCTGGAGAAATAGACAAATATTAAATAAAATCAGCATTTCTCCTAGGTAAAAATCATTAGCCAAGCAGGGCATGAAAAAGGGTAGCATTAGAGATGCACAAGCATTAATGTCAAACATACAAAAACAATAAAGGAAAAGCATTTTACTTGCTCATCTGACTATATCGTACAAAAGTCGAATTTAAATTGAACTACCTGTTACATATGTTGTTAAAGATGGATCTATTGATTTATAATGATGATGAATATTCGATGAGTCATAATCATGTGTACCATTCGCACTCGTGTGTATTTGTCGTTTCATAGATGATGAATAGGTTTCATTATAGTTTCTTTCAAATATAGTTTGTTGTTGTTCAGATGTTGGTGTATCAAAAACTTCAACAAAAGATTTGACACGATATTTATCTGATGTTGAATTCGTATTTGAATTGCCATGATCACCAAATGTATAGATATTTGTTAGTGTAAAAACATTTCCATTTTCATTCGTAATTGGACCCGTATTCGATGTGTTCGTAGCTGTTGTTGTAGTTAATTGTTCAGTATTTTCTGTTGAAACTGGACTTACTGCTGTTGATGTACTTGTTTGACGTGATGAAGCAACACTGAAACCGGTACTTCCGGATGGTTGCTGCATGTATTCAACACGATTAGGATGCTCACCTTATTCAGATAAGAAATAGAGATCGAGATAGAACAACGACGAAGACAAAAAAAACAAAAAGGAAAGTAAAATTAACCAACACTATCCGAAAACTAGAATTATCTCATATTACTCTCAAGAATTATAATGACCCAAACGAGGAAATCTGATAATAAAGTATGCCGACGTGTGTATATGATACCAGGAAAACAACAAACTTAGCTATATTTCTTTATCCTACTGTCTTCTTTATTTTTTTCATTAGTAAACTTGGCGACACTTTAAGACAATCTCGTTGTCGCCGATACGACATAGAGACAAGCAAGTATATACATTCGCATTGAAGAGTGACACAGATGAGATGTAAAGAAAGAGTACTCTCCATCTTATTCTCTTTCTCCCTTTTTTTTCTCTTCTTATTCTTGCTCGTTTGCTGTGTGCTAGAAAAAAAAAAGGGTAAAAATTCAAGCAGCGTCGTTTGCACATGTACAGACACCCAGTAAGAACAAGACCAAATTTACTAGCGATAAACTCATCGTTCGTTCGTCGTTATTGTACTTGTTCTTTTCTTTTTCCTAGGCTATCGTCGCACATACTACGGTATATGATCATGTATATAACATCGATAATTCCAACCATGACACATAGACGATATTTAGATACGTATACTATTCATAGAGTTTGATCAGTCTCACACGTTCAACCAAGCCAAATTGTATTTGTACGGATGCTTTTATCCAATAATGGCAGAGAAAAGAAAAATAATGCAAGCAGAAGAAGACGAAGAATAAGAAGAAAGACAATGTATTAATTTGAGAACGATACGCTACTCGACAGAACAGATAACCTCAACATCTTCGTCTTCTTTCTTTCTTTTTTCTTTGTTTCGGTCAACCGTGTTGATAGTGACCTGCATATATGTAGTACAACATATAAGCGTAATGCCGCCCGCCCTCCTCGCTAATCAACGACAGATTTACGAATGAAACAAACGGTAGCAAGAAGCACAAGAAAATGCAAAGAGTGTTGGTCAGTAAATGGGCAGTAGTGATGAAATCATATGCAATGCACTTAAACAAGGTGAAGAAAAGACAACAAGCCAAACTTCAACTATATATATTTACAGACTTACGTAGTCGTGAATATGTTTCATTCCATAAACGTAACAAATCTTCTGTTCGTTGGGAAGTTTTTGTATCGATACGATTAGCCATACGTTGTAGATTTGCAAGACGTTCGTTATATGATTGAAAACTTTTCAATTTGACCTATTAGAAAATAATGCAATAATTGATCTATATCCATCATATCATGATTCTTTTACTCAATCGTTAAATTGATATGATAAATATTAGGAAATGATTGATGAACAGAAAAATAAATACAATCAAGGTTTATGAAAGACATTGAGATGAGAAGAAATGCAAACAAATAACTAGCAAATGTGTTTATTCATTCTACAAAAAAATGATAAATCATATGATTAGTACTATGGATGGACAAGAAAGAAAATTGTTGTCGACGAAACAACTGACACTCATACATGTAATACATGTATAACAAACGAAAGTAAATAGTAGATAAGAGAGTTGATACACGTGTTCATCGACTAATGATAAAATTTATAATTCTCTCGTTGTTTTTCATTTACGACTGATATTTTTCGTTGTTCATTTATTTATCTCTAATCAATGAATGACGATATTAAGAAATAAATTATGGATTCATCAATCTTAGTTTTAGCTGATGTTTATTTGTCTTATCTAAAAGCTTTAAATTAATGGATGGTGTTATAATACTCTTGCTGTCGATTACAAAAGAATATAATAACTCATTCTGTATACGGCTTATCTAAATCTGTATTATGTTCTACTTAAGTGTATACTGTTGATAAGAAAATAATCATTAAAGAAACTTATTTCACATCATTTTGATTTTCATCGTTTAAGTACGCGAATAAAAAAGAAGAAGAACAAAAACAATAGGATCAAAACTGTCAATTAACACTCAATGTACTATGATGTATAATTTATGATTTGCCTATTTAATTTCGTTCTCTACGATCAATTATACCTGTATTTCTATTGGTGAACTTGTTGATGATGTTGAATCAAACCATGTTTTATATTCGTTTATAGCTTTAGTAAGTGCTTGAAATTCTTCTTCGAATTTCGATGACATCGCCAATTGTTCAGTATTTCGTTCACAACTAAGTATTTGTTTGTAAAGATCTTGCCATCGTCGTTCTAATGTTTGTAAGGATGCTTCATGTTCAGTTGAATCTTCATGTGCTTGAAGAGAAATATCAATAATAGTTCATTGCCTTCTCAAATGACAAGTATTTACCATCTTTTAGTTGTTTTGTTATAGCATTGCCTGTTTGAATTAATGTTTTAAATTGATCATTGTATGATAAATACTTTGTTTTGACTTCCTAAAACATAGTATGGAAAATTTTTAAACAGAATTCTAAAAATGAATGTCAAAAATATTCACTTGAACAATCTCTTGTACATCATTACGATTTATATTATTTAATTGTCTATCGTCAAGTATCTTTTCAATGCTATCGATCCAATCGAAAAATTTTCTAGCCGACAAATCGAATTCTTGTTTGGCTGTATTGTCATTTGTAATTTTTCGTTGTTTAACTGTTACTTCTTCAACTGTTGTCGTTATTGTTCGTTTTATAGTATCGTTTTCTGATTTACTATTTTTTTCTACAGTTGTTTCAATACGTACCGGAGACGTTTTCAACTTTTGAAAAGAGAAAAACAAAAAGAAAACGTTTTGTTTTTGATCAAAAACGAAAAAAAAAACCGTCACTATTTACACGTGCTGAACATTGTTCAAGATCATTAATCAATTTCGACCAACGTATTTCAAATGCACTTGTTTGTTCACATAGACTTTTAAGTTCTTTTGATGTTTTTCTATCAAAATATGTTGTTAAGACTTTTAAACCTTGATCTAATGCAAGTATTGATTGATGTACATCACCTATTTCTATTTCAGTTTTCTAAAAAAAAAAAAACAAGATTTTCATGAGCATTATTGATCAATATTCTTATCTATGTTTTGTTTCCCTACTAAATCAAGTTTAATTTAGAACATCAATATCTGTGAATTTGATCAATGAAGCAAGGTTCTCTCAAATAATTTCAAAGAAAAACGTTACACTAGCATCATATTTACATTTGTCTCGAGAAAATTTCCATTTATGAACTTCAGATAAAAATGTCGATGGACAATGGCGACTAGTCACTTGAATTCTCATGAGAATTTCGTTAGAAGTAAACTAATATCGGCACTAGTAGTAGTCAGTGCACTCAGATTGCTTTTTCGATAGGAACAAGATAGAATCCTACGGTTTCCATCGTTCGATTACCAAGACTCAAGAGCATATTTTCAAAAGATAACATTTTTTTCTGATAGAAAAATTTGAAGATCAGTTTTGAGAGGATCCAGACTGGATTTCCGAATACTCCTATGGAATTATATTACTTTTTTAGAATCATCATCAAAACCTTCATCTACACATGTATGTTTCGAATCGATCAAGTTTTCTATGCTGATTCGAAAAATGCAAAACAAACTACACTCGTTTTGGAGTTTTCGGAAAGTTCTGTTTGTCGATAATGAAAAATTCGAGTGCACTGACTTCTGCTACCGATTTTAGTCATGATGCTTCTCATCAATATTCAATTGAGTGTTTTTTTTTGAAATAGAGAAAAAATCCACGTGATCGAATTCTTATCTTAAATTTCGCGGTTAAAGTTACTTTTGATGAATGAAACGGAAAACTTGTGAATTTTTACTAAGAAACATATTCGATCAACACTCTTAGAATGATTAGATTTATGTTGACACATGTCAATTGTAATTCTGACAGTAAGTGTTCTACTCTTCTTGTTCGTAAGCTCGTACTTTACCATTACCATCATCACGTATTCAATTGTTTTAATTATTTTCATTACCTTAATTGCATGTGCTTGTTGCATAAGTATATCTGTATCAGTTAGATTTGTTTCCGATAAAAGTTTTGATACTTCTTCTTCTTTATTTGTTAACCATCGATTAACTTTTTCTCGGTTTAAGTCAAATTGTTCAAATTCAATTTTAACTTCTTGCAATTGTATCCAACGATTTTGTACAAAACTACATATATGAGCCCAACGTTCACTTAAATTCAATAATTTTGCTTCTACATCGATCGATGTATATTTTGTTGACATTGAATTCGTACCGTTCGTTGTTGAATCATCAATAACAATAACCATATTTTGTAATGATTCAGTCATTTGCTGTTGTGCAACAAGTTCATCTTGTAATTGAGCTAAATGACGATATTGACGATCAACACCGGGTAAATTATCTTCCATGACTTCTAATTGTGATGATATACGTTGTTCAGCTTGCGAGAGCCATGTATCGAATGAGTCGATTTGATCAATTTGAAGTTTCATCAGTGTTTTATGAAGACTGAAAAAGGAGAAAAACATGTGTTTAAAAACTAAAGCAGTAATTTCATTCTTAATGTAATTATCAAAGCTGCTATTAGTTTTGAAGAGAAAAAAAAACAGATCCGATACCATCGAT
This sequence comes from Rotaria macrura, assembly GCA_900239685.1. NCBI lineage: Eukaryota > Metazoa > Rotifera > Eurotatoria > Philodinida > Philodinidae > Rotaria > Rotaria macrura. The sequence goes on along the minus strand of OENT01001278.1, from coordinate 41,465 downwards.
AAGCAATACGTCATCATATTGACGTATGAAAACACGATTGTATGAAAGCCTGTGTTCTCGAGACATGGAAATGTTGGACTTGGCAAAGGAATACTAATCGGATTCGATAGTTTATAGGTGTCAGAAATATTTTGAATTGTTTGAAATATAGTAAAAGTATTTATTAACATATTTATGATTATTATGAGAACTTAGAGAAATGAGGATGTGGTCACACGTTCTAGAAATTCATTTATCTATATTGCAAACATCTATCACTTCGAGGAGATGTGCTAAACGTTTTTTTTTTTTTATCATGTTTACAGATCTAATATGGGGAAATTTTTCGTCGATTTCTCTTTGAGTACAACACAATTATTCAACAAATATTGATTGTTACAGAATTTCACTTTTGTTCCCCACACAGATGCTGATTTGAATGCAAAAGAAAACATAGGTGTTAGCAATAGTTATCAGAATCTGATACTTCAAAACAAATAGTTTTCATCTCATAGATTTTCAAGAAAAAGCAAAGTCGAACGTAACAGTTCGTAACCAAATATTCCTTGACAAAGTATATAGCAATGAAATTATTATTGTCTTTAGAACTTGTTTAAAGATAAGCGCGCTATATATATATATATATTATTAGCAAATTTCATTACGGAATTTCATGAAAAAGAAGGAGATTATGAGCCAATCATCTTTCGTCTTAGACATTTGTTATCTATAGGCAAGATGGTCATGTCTCTAAAGAGTACTCTGTAATCGATGGATTAATAACTAATTGAAGAATTTTTGTACAAATTTTTGAATGACACCCTTTAAGGAAAACCTTATGCATTCGAGGATACTTAGGAAGAAATGTACTTAGATATCATGTATTGTCGGCTACTCTCTTTCAAATAGACGAGTTAAACTTTGTTCGTATTTGATTTCGAACCTTCTCCATATATAGATGACCAAATGAGTAGTCATGCACATGAACAGCTTTTTATTAGTAAGCTTAATGATCCTTAGATTAATAAAAAACAATCTGGTCATCATGAAAAATTCACTTCTGAATATAGTGACCGAAGATTATTACCGATTATTTTCCAAATCATCGGCTCGAACTTTCAATCTGAAACAAAGAAATCTCGTTATGTTGGAATTCCCTTTTTTTTTTTGACTAATCAATCTCATGAGAACGATTGAACATCAATGACATGTATAGACGAAATTCTTCAATAATTTGAATCTTATTCTCGTACCTCGATTGACGATCAAGTGCTTTCGAACGTAATGATTCCCATTGACGATTAAGAAGTTTCATTTGTTCTTTAATTTCATTTTCTTCTCGTGGTTGTAAATGAATGATTGATGATGTTAATAATCGATTACCTTCTTCAAGTACTTGACCTATTTGATATTGATCTTTAGTTAAATTAATCATAAAGTCCTATAGGTATAAAATAGAATAGAATGACTTGAAATCAAACATATGTGTATATTTTTACTTCATGTTTTTGAAATTGTTCTTTGACAGCTTTGAGATCATTCATAGCAATTCTATCTTCATTATCAAGTTCATTTTCTAAATTAAGAATCCAACGTACGGTTCGTTCCATATTTGTTTGATATGTTGTCAATTGATCTGTTAGTGATGATGAACGAAAATCTTTTAACGGAGAACTAATTGGAGTTACAGGCTAGCAAAAAATTGGAAATAAAACATGAAGACAAAAATTTTAATTTCAATTATACCGTCGTCTCATAAGCAGATTTTCTATCAGTACTAATTAAAGACACCATCATCGGCAATGTTTCGTTTTTGTCTTTATCTGTGATAACAATATTATTTGTAGGTAGTTGTTGAAAGAAACACATAATATACATTAACATGGACTTTTTGTCTGGATATTCGGAGAGAACATCTATAATAAAAACATGTTTTTTGTTTTTTTCATTGCAATAATTATTACAATCTACTTAGTAGAATTTAATCTAAACATCTATCTGATTTTTTTTGTTACATATTGTATTAATTAGAAAGAATAATTATTTCATATTAATTATTGACAATGATCTTTATTGAATCGTACATACAAAATGATAATAATTGAAATAAATGAAAATTAATTTTTATCTTTCATTTGTCCTTTGTCGAGCAAATGTTGATGAAAAGTTTATTCAGTACAATTTATATATGCACTGCACGCGTTCATTAGATATTCAGTGAGTATCTATCACTGATCAATTTGTTTTGGGTTTAAACATTTTCGAATATCGAATCTAACAAGAGTTAGTGAAACGAAGATTTTACACTAAGTTTTTATATTTCCATGATTTCATTGTTCTAAGAATTATATATCAATAGTTGATACTTTCAGTGTATCGACGTATTCATCATCTGTTAATCCAATGTCAATCGATGATCTCCATTAAGAATTATATTTCCTGTTGCGTTACCAATGGAAATATAAAAGTCCTCTCAAGGATTTCTAATCGGATGAAAAGATCCGAATTAATAGGGTGACATTGCTCTTACATAAATAGATTCATAAACGGTACTGATTATTATCTGTTAAACATCTATTCGTGTCGAACGTATCATAGTGTTGTTCATGGTATGGAAGGCTATCAAGGTACTTAATCATTAAAGACAAGAGATTTTCTTTTTAACCTTTTCTAGTTTTATTATAACGAGAATAAATTAAAGCGAACCATAATGGTATTCTCCGATGAGTTCCATAAAATATGTCATTCTGACAAAGTCTAGACATGGTTAATAAAGAAAAAGAAATTCTATAATATTGTCTTAAACAGAGTTATTCTCAAGATACAACACATAAGTATGATTGATGTGGATTTATTCTCAATAAGATTCTATGGAAGAAACATACTGTTGATAAGAATTATTTTTATTATCAATGAATAGTTCTTATCTTATTAAATTATTGAATTCATTGCTAATTATATCTAAAATAGTTTGCTCTATTTTTATTTGTTGAAATAATAACGTTTTTTTCTTTTTTGTTTTTGAAAAATTCTATGGATTCAGATTTTTCTCAATTTCAAACGTATTTTATTCGATGTTCGAATGTTCACTAATTACTCATGTATTTTCTATTGTCATCGATGTAAAATGATTTCCTTCGACATAATCGAACTGTTCTCAACTTTAGATTAGTTACATCCTCTAAATATTGTCCTATTCCCTTTAGCTTTTCTTTCGCTATATGCCGAGTATGTTGACAAGATATTTATATCTGCCGATAACTTTTGACTTTTTCTTTGTCCTATCATCTGGTAAGTACGAATCGCTTGTCATTGCCATTCAGAATAGAACTAGATAAATGGATGTCGATTTGTATATAACAAAAGAGAATGCTTGTTTACGTAATATTTGAATTATAAATGGAAACAACTTAATACTAACCTTCAACATCGAGATATCGATCAATTTTAAAGACATTCTTTGCAATACTAAAAGCATGTTCAAGATTTTGAGCTGCTGTATGTTGTAATATATCTTCATAATCAAATAAATCCGGACGAAATTTATGAATAAGTGCATTAAAAGCAAGACCATCTTGCCAACTGGAAGTAAAATCTTTAATTGCTACACCTTTGTATCTAAATAAACGTCATCGTATAATTGAAGAAAACTAGTTGTACAAATATTTTATTTTTTTTTTTCGTATTCGAACCCTTTAGTCTGTTGTTGACACCAGAAGAGAAGAAATTTTTCCACATTTGTCTGTTGTGGATTTGGTACCATAGATTTCAAAACATCTTTACCATGCCAATATTGAATAATCGACCATATTAGTGCAAGTGTTAATTTTGGATTTCCATCAACAATATCGTTAGATGAAATACTGAGAAGTTTTATCTATAATAAATAAAATATTAACATTTTTCAATTCAATGTTAATAAAATTTACATACTCCATAATCTCCAAGTATAGATATAACTTTATTCACATTACCAATATGATGTACACGCATTTTACCAATTTCTCTTTTCTATAGAAAAAAATAAATTAATAGTTTTCATTTTTGTTTACTCATTTTCTTATCATACATATTCATTTCCAGTAAGTACTTCAAGTAACCGAAGTAGAACAACACCATCCCTTAGATCTTGAAATAAATTAGTAATAACTGGTGTTGGATTCGACTAGAAATAATCCGATAAGATATTATTCTAATCCGATTCATTGACTTACATTAGCTAATTGATTATTAATCCATTTGGTAAATGATTTCTTTTGAATATCTTCACGTTCGTCTACAAAAAAACCCCGAGTGGGCACCATTTACATAAATCCGCTTTATTTTTTTTTAATTTTTTCAATAGAAAAATGAAAATAATAATATGTTGAGATGCACACCAAGAATTTGTTTTGACCAAAAAAAGAAACTAATATAATCTGTTATTATCGTATGAACACGTTGATCGATAAACAAACACGAATATATATATATATATATATATATCTATGAGTGTATACGTTTATAATGTTTGATGTGATTTGAATATAACGGGAGAGAAAAGAAAAGAAATGAACGATTGCTTTGGTTTAATTTGACACAGCTCAACAGTTCTTATGTTCACATTTAAATAGAGGAGATGCGACCATGATTTAATACGTTTATTTGGATGAGCGAAGCAAACGTTTTACGTAAAGACAGCCTCTCTTTCTATCTATCTATATATATACATAGTAATATAACAAATGTATGAACACATCAATAGACATTATATCAAGATTACTAACCTCAATTGGTCGATTACTTCAAGTGACAACGATATAGATGAAGCTCACTGTTGAACGAAAACGTCAAAAATAATTTTAAAGTAAAAGACAAGAATAATATCTCAAAAAATTTCTTATTCGTCTTTGGCAAACGGCCAGATCAATAGATGAATAATGATATTCTTTTTTTCTTTTGCTCTTCTCCTCTCCCTAAACGACGATTACTGCAATATATTTTAGTAATAGACATTAACAATTTCGATCAATCGTATCAGTTTGATCGTCATGATTAGGTATATAATATGTATGGGTGTTAATTTATTTTTGAATCAATCGCAAGTAAAAACGGTAGAGAAAAAAAGACGATAAATAAGACGAATAGCTTGTCATTCTTCTGCTTTTTTTCTCTCCCATGGTGATGACAGTGGGACGCGAGAAGATGCTAACTTGCTTACTCTACTTATCTATCAAATGCATCAATAATGACTAGATTTTCTTTTCATAATATACATTCACAAGAAGAAAAACAAAAATAAAAATATACGACAGAGAAAATATTGTACGATGAAACAATATTTTTACCTTTTCGTTTTTTTCTTTCCCCTCTTATTATTTTCTACGTATGAGATTCTTATTTTGATGAATAATTTTTTTCGTCTTCTAATCACAAAAAGAGTAACATATATATTGAAATATCTATAAACCGCAATTTGATACAGTGTTCAATACAAGATCAAACACTTTTTGGATCATTTTCTGTACTATTTGTATATTTTTTCTTTTTTTATTATATGAAAACAAAGATTATTTTGCTGCATGATGATCATATTATTCCAGATGAGAATCAATTATCAATATTTGTAAGAAACTTACGTATCGGATCGTCATCTATAGGATTAAATGGTTCATCTATATCCATTGATGACGTTATTGACTAAATAGTTTCTTGTCTTTTATTGAGTATAGATGGATAACGATGTTCAAGTGATCGATGAGTTCTAATCAATACGTTGTCGATTGCCCGCCCACTTTCTTTCTCTTTCAAACATAGAAAAAAGGGGTCGAAGACGGCGACGACGATGATGATGATGATAATAATAATAATAATAATAATAGTAATAATAATAACAACAGCAGCAGTGACGACGATGGGATGGTGGCAAAGTTCTGACTGTTGCTTATCTGTGTTTCCTCAAAGAAGTTGCTGCTTCTTTTTTGCTCTCTCTCTCTCTTTCTTGGTATTATCCATAAAAGACATAGGATTATCTATTAGGATTTTCCCAATCATGTACATGATGAGTGACTGCTATTATTTTAATTTTCTTTAACTTTATCTAACGGGTTTCTGATTAATGACTGATTTTCATTGAAATCCTTCGAATACTTATTAACGATTGTTGAGTGTTTTAATTCTGTACAAAACTATTTGCATATTCAAGAAAATTATCTTTTTAGTACAATAAAGAAAAAATTTCATTCCATAGGCTAATGATCATTTCAGATTCTTAGTACATGTATTTGATAGAAACATACTGAAATTAGTACTCGATGATATTTTTATATCTAGTTCTATAAGATATAAAAGTTTTCTATGTCATATTTGTCTTGAAAATCGTACACTTTCGTAGATTGTCGTATGGTATAACATAGAATTCACTTCTGAAATTATGAATACTGTGAAAATATTTTGAGCAACTAGTTTATTCTTATCAAAATTCTCAATTGGTAAGTTGCAGTCTTTAATGAGTGCCGTGGTCCGTTTCAAGAATATTGGCAAATTTTATTTTCGAATTTCCACTTGAAACTTGACATAAAAACAGATCTCAATGAAAGTATTATTTTTTAACAGTTTCGAATCTTTTGATTTTTTCGTCAGATCAAATCTATCTTCTCTTCTATTCGAACGATTAAAAATACGCATGGCCACAATGGCTGCATCTGTAGATACGAACGTAAGTTAGATATGTAGAGTTTTAAGTGTAAATTCAAAAATCAATTTTTCCGATGTTCCCAATGGGGAGGGGCGACCATCATACTCATTAAAGGCTGTAAGTTATACATGCTGTATTTCGGTAAGAATAAGTAAGCTGCCTAAAAATTTTTCAGAGTATACAACGTTTCTTTGGTACTACATAATGTTAAATAGTTTCAAAATGAAAGCGATTGAACAGCGGATGATCTTCTCTCGTATGTATAAACTTCACGAATGTTAGATTGTTTTTGTGTTATTAATTTCTATTCCGTCGTTAATTCATTTTTAAAAAAATATGAATTATTGTCTAGGTTTTTTGACTTCTGGCAAATATACAGAAAGTAAATGTTGATGTTTGAAATTTTCCTTTTGCAGAGAGTACTTCTCTGAAAGTTGAAACGAAAAATGCCCAGGCATAGGTGATTTCAGTTTCGTGTGACCTGTGCGTTGGTGAAAACAGTGTCAATATTTATACTGAAACTGCACATTCGTAGCGATGGCAGTACAGTTCATTGTAAAGTCATTGTTAACTATTTGAAAGAATTGAGACGAAAAACCGACCATTTAATATGCTACCTGTTGTATTAGATTATCGAATCATTTTATTACGTAGATAAACATGAGAAACCCTCACAAGTTTGTTTGCTAGCGAGTCGACACGTTGGAAACAGTTCTTTTTCAGACGAAGAATACTTATAATAATTGAGAAAATGAAGTGAGTTCTCATGTAAGAAGCATTTTCGATATTTTTTTATGCAATAGATAGAAAACGTTTTTCTTATATTTAGCGAACTAGATCAACTACAAATCAAAGTATCTTATACTCGTTGAAAACTGTCAATATTCATCATGAAAATTCAAATGAAGCTTAATATATTGAAAGATAGATCAAGATAATCTCATTTCAAGAGAAAAAACTCCATTTTGTGTTTGTCGACTGGTGTCGTTTTCTATTTGACAACTAAACGTCTTGCAAAATATTTGTTTGTCGGTGATCAGATCATTTTCTATCAAGAATGTTCATTGCCATTACCTCGTTTCTTCTATTTGAAAAAAATAATCTCAGAAACTACATTGTTTGATATTTTCACAGATTGCATAATTTTAAAATCATGTTTTACAAAATATGTCATTTGTACAGCGATGACACATATTTAAAATTTATTCCATCGAATTCGAAATCGATCCGAAAGGGAATTATAGAAAAACTTTTATACGGCTTTTTGAAAATTATGAGTTAAGATCGATTCGAATAGTTTTTTCTTTCTTTTTTTTTGAATCTTATAAAAATACTTAGAGCACTATGCATACAATCAATAGTCTAGACACGATATATTATTGAATGATGATTATCAATTTATAAATTGAAAGATTCGAGTTTCAAACAATTCATCTATCATATATACTACGTAGAAAAGAAAATCCACATACAAATTGTTCTATCTTTGTTTTACATGGAGTATATTCTTCTAGAATAATTTCTTTCTTCTGTTTTCTTTCTATATACATGTTTCAGGAAAAGTTAGAAATATGCCTGTATACTTTGTCCGTTCTACACAATATTTATGGTTCTGTCTGTCTCGCCATATATCCCAACAACATCGAACCTTATTCCTATCATCGCTCTATACTCTTTTCTTTTTCGCCTTCCTGAACTATGCTTGTTAAGAGAACATCCTCTCGTTTCATGCATCTCGACTCGTTCGTATTAGTATAACATCATCTTACATATGACACTTAAAGGAAAACGTAGCGCAAGGACATACGAATACAGAAGAAATAACGCAATGAACAAGGAAACTGTACGACGATGGGATGACAAAACAATTGGCCTTCTGTAATCCAAGGCTACCAAAAAAATAATTATTGTATTGATACAAAAATGAGAAAAGTAGGTATGACAAAAACTAGTTCTCATCGATTTTCATTGATATAATACATAGATGAAATGAAATAGGAAACAATCTACCTCGTCGATCACGTATGATTTGTTGAAATTGTTGCACGTCATCGTCAATCACACTTGCCGTTCGAAAGAAAGCAGTATCAGATGAATTATATCTTTGGTGAAAATTCATCGCCATTAGGTAGAATTTTCATCGACTATACAATCGTCTATTGTATGTTTGTTTCAATTAGACCTGTAATAGAGTACAAGAGAAAAATCGAAAGTAAAGTTGGCAATGCAAAATAGATCGATCAAATTCTTTTCGTTATTGAATCTGTTTGTCGAATGATAATGTATTAGACATTAATTTCATTGGCTTCTCTACATTCATTTTAATTTCAAATTCTTATGAGATGATCTCATTAGTAATCAATTGTTCGTCAGTTTTTTGTCGAACATCAAGTCTTGTAAAATTAGGAAGAATTCTCCAATGAAATAAACTAGATTATGGTTAGTAGGTAACTGAAGAAAAAAACAGAAGGTTGTTCGCTAAGAATTCTATAGTTCATTAAAAAAATTGTTTGTCATTTATCTTTATTGAGTTCGTTTTTAATTTTCGAGATAGGCAATCTTATATATAAATAAGATGTTAATTTAACAAGTTTAAGACAATTTCAATATTTGATCGTTGCACATGTACATAGCACAGTTGTCTTCTATTCATGTTTCGCATACAAAATTATTCGTTGTAGTGCAATTGGTATTTGCGATCAAGCGTTAAGCTTTTACTCTCTTGTTTTTTCTCTCCTTTATACGTGCTTATACTCTCAACTAAATAAGTAATAGACAATCTTTGCGTAATCTTTCAATCCATAATATACACACAAATTCTTCAACTGCAAATAACAACATGACTAAAAAAATCATCTTGACAATAGTCGATAAAACAAGAAGATGAAAGAGTACTTATACATATACACACATATATATATATATATATATATATATGACGCAAGAATATGCACCAGAACAAATCGTAGCACTGCCAAATTTTTCTTTCTTTCTCGATAGGGATTGAACTGACTTCAACAACGATACAGCTTGTCTTCTTTTGCTATGTTCCATGTTTACGATAGAAAAAGTGACGTTATTGAAGAGTTCATCAAATAAGATAGTGCTAATAGAAGTAAAATTGAGAGTCATATAATGTGTTGATAAGCAAGGAACAAAAAACGGCGAAATACCTTATATATATATATATACTATGAGAGAAGAGAAAGAACTAAACGACATTTCATATCAGATGAAATATGAGTACTGAAAATGAAGAATTCATTCTTCATTTTCTATGTTAGTTTTACTCATTTTATCAAAGTCAAACTGATGAGAATTTTAAATTGTTAAATGTAATGAAGGAGTAACCTTGTATTTGACTACCATTAGGAAAAAAATGTCACTTATACATGTACTTAAAAATTCTCAAACAGATGATGAATGTCGTTGATTTACCTTGAAAGTAAAGATAAGCAAAAGCGTCATGAAATAGAAAAGGAGAAAGGCAGTATTGCTATAATTCATGATGTACAGATGTTGCCTTCGTCCTTTTTTTCGTACCGAATATTACGTTGACGAATACTTGTCTCTCCTATTTAGTTGTTAATTCTAGTTAAGTAATGGTCAATCTGCATGTATATTTGTGAATAAGAAAATAGAATAACAATCATAAATTATTAATTTACCTCACCGTACGTTTATTTCGATGATGAATGCAAACAATGTCCGGCGTCTTTTTAACGCTAGTCTGTCAGGTAAACACGTGTATGTATTGGCACTTTCTTGCTCCCTCTCTCTCTCTCTCTCGTCTTTCTTCAAAGAGAGACAAGAAAAACAAATGGCTTGAGTGAACGAATATTACCAACGTCGACCATTGCGGTTTAGATTGATTCAAATCTTTTTTCTTCCCCCCCCCCTCTCTCTCTTCGTCGCCTTCTTTCGTCGTTGTCCCCTCTTTCGTCACCATTTTCTTCCACGTTCTGTTTTTTTGGCATTTCATACATTTATTTCTTCCTCCTTTTTTTCGGCTGCTCGGCTGTCTCGTATATTGCATATTGAAAAAGAGGATCAAAACTTGAGCTAGTCGTCTCTCTTCTCTTTCGGTTTTGTATGCGTACATAGTGTGAAGCTTTAACACGACATCAAATGACACAAATCACCGTTGTTATTTGTTCAAACTTCACAAATGACGACGAAAATCGAATTCAATCGTAGTTTATCGGTTCTCTACATCTCTGGTTATTATTTTTATTAACATTCGAACATTGACAGTGCTTTCATTATTCTAATGACGAAAGAAAAACTAAATTAAAGTGATCCTAGGTGAATAAATTCGTCTAGTAAAGAAAATTGTAATGCATTTTACTTTGAAGTTTTTTGTTGTCATTCGAAATTTACAAATCCTTTTATTCGATCCTTCGAAATTTGTCAAATATGAGCAGTAAAATAAAGAAAAATGGAAGAGAAATTTTCAATTTTGTAAATGATCGATTTTCAAGAGTTGAAATAAAAAAAAAGCATTAACTAAGACAGAAATTGATTAAGTAAATAGAAACAACTTATGCTTGTGTGCTTGTTATTCAAAGACCATGGCCGCACATAATAATCAGTATTTCGTATGTTGAAAAATAAAACTGAAATACAATTCTACGCATATATTTTAGGAACTTTCACTGAATTCAACTTCTATATCGAGACTTTTGCTGTTTTCTGATGTTATAGCAACAGATTGCGAAGGTTATCTGTCAAGGGGTACCGTTCCATAGCAACTCAAGACAAACAGAGTGGCACCCTTGTCTCAGAGTTCTTTCCCTACAGAAGAATAAAGGTCTCGCATGTAATCAACAATCTATGACTTTGATTGTTACAGAATACTTTCATGCGAATCTCAACATCTATCAATATTGTGAACGATACAATCTTTTTTCAATTTGTACACTTAAAATAAACTGTATTCAATATGTCAAGGACAATGAGTATTAATACATAGATTACTTTACAGTTAAATAGTTACAGTCGTTTTGTAAAGAATATCAAAATGTCAATTGATCAAACTACTCATCACTATGAGAAAGAAAAATTAAGTCAAATAGTTTTAGATTCGAGTTTTATAAACGACGTAGTTTCAATGTATTATAAATTAGGATTATTTGCAAGTCAAATTATCAACACAGTTAGAATAATGTACAATGTTTGATTGAGCGAAAGAGAGTAGAAAGGAAAATAAAAAGTCTAGTGTCAACAGTCAAAAAGACTGTCTCTTGCTAATGTAGAAACAAATAAGATTGATTGCTTCTGCATCATTCGATTATCCTTGGAAAACAACTATACTTGGCTCGAAAATTTTCACGTAATGTTTTTTTTATTAGTATAATGAGGCTGAAAAACACATGTGATTTCCACATTTTAGTTCCAGAAGGGCTGTACTGGCATGCTGTTTTTGTCTTTAGATAAATAAATACATAAGGCATTGATTAATTCTTTTTTTTCTCTGACCGTCGAAATTCGACTACTAAACATGGAAAGAAATTTTGTTCGCAATATAATCGATTGATAACGAATAAACTTATTTTTTTCAATAAAGAAAAAATTTTATATTTCGAGATATACACTTTTGTGTCTATATCGTGACTTACATTATCTAGTCTATAAATGATGTAATTATAAATTTACATAGATACTCTTATTATGTGATTAATATGAAATAACTCATGACGTTTATTATTCTACTGGCATTTATATTACATCATTTTGTTTTTGTCAATGAACTATTTCTATATATATTAATAAGATAAGCATAACTACCATTTAGTGTAATTAAACAAATAGATTGGTAATACTTTAAAAATAACAAGTTTTTCTTTGGTTTTTAATAATTGAACAAATAAATGTATTCATTGTAAAAGAGATAAACAATTCGATTATGATTTTACCTTGAATTATATTGTTCAATCAAGTGAAATGATTTATGTAAGTTTAACGATAATGTTGAATTTGTTTTATAGTTTTTATGAATGAATAATAATTGTAGAACGAAATGAATTATGTTTTGAAATCTATAGTTGTTCTTTTTCATATAAATAAATAATCTATTGATTCATTATCAAACTAATGGAACGTTCTATCAGCATCAATAGTCATTTGTACGTATGTTAATCTTGGAACATGTGGATGTGCACATCAACTAAACTAACATGTCAATCATCAAATATTCTTAATGATTATACAACAGTGGTTCATATATGACTATGAATAAGAGTTATTGTTTATTCATATAGAACATAAAATTATGATAGATTTGTTTGGTATTTATCAATATGTGATTAAATATAAATCGTTGTATTTCGATTTTCGACAAAAAAAAGAAAGAAAGAGAAATTTCATGTTTTTCAAACAAATACTCATTTAGAGTCTATATATTCAGTCATGCAATCAAATCCTTCTATGGTAGAATAAACGAAGCAAAGAAACTATGCTATGATTGAATGTGAGAGCCCGGCAGGGTAAAAGTACTTTTTCTTTTTTTACTCAATTCAATATACGAGCGTTTTTAATAAACTATCCTGATGATCATGGTTTCGAATATTTAACATGATGTTTTTTTCGTCTATCGTAAATTCGATGTTATGTTAACAGGAATGATCCTATAAGAGAATCGATTATTAGATTTGAATAGGATCTTAATGAACGTGACACGAGATTCAGTTGATAATTCGTTAACGAACTGAATTGTTGTATTTTTGCAATATTTGTCATTTTATTGTTTTCGTAGACAAAATGAATCATTACGATCAAACAACGACTAAGTTCTTATCTGAAGATAATCTCATTCTAGATTTATGATCGAAGAATGTATCATGTTTTCTATGTAGAATAGAATCGGAATTTTCGTATCAATTTCTTTTGTCTAATCGAAATTAGAAATTATGTCTATTGATGGATAAAAAGAATAAATACAATTGATACTACTTAAAACATGTAAAAAATCTAGGTATGTTTATATGACATCGATAGAGGTACATGACAGACTCGTATAGTTTTGACAAAAAATGAATGACAAGAAGAACATTTGTTTTTCTCAATCTACGAACTTAGTTGACTGAGATGTCGTTAAATATTATAGCTATTAAATGTCGAGGGTTAACGAGAAAATCTAAGTACGTTATAAAGATGATATGTGCATCTATGGATAAACAAATATCATATAGACATTATAGATCTATCAAACACATCGAACGACTGTTGTGTTACATTCTTTCTTTTTTCTCTAATAAGCAAAAAAAGAAAATAGGAAATCTAATTCGTGGAAAAGATTTTTAATTGTTAGAAATTTAAACAATCACGCGTCTATCTTTCATGAGATGTTGTTATTACTTTTGAACTATGGTATTAATATTAAAATGACAAATGTATCATGCCAAAAACAACTAGAACGTCGTTATATTTATTTTCTGATTTTATCTGTCGAGATACTTGATGTACTCACAAGATGGACATGGAGGATTTATCTGCTGTTAAGAATCATACAAAAAATTATTTATTGTTTTCTTATTTTTAACGTGTCATATTCTACTCGATCTAGTCATTATGAAAGATTTGTTATTGTCAAGATTGATATCGAATATATATATATATATAATCATCGATCTCTGACGAAAGAAATCTAATTAATATATCCTATCAAAAAGATACTACTAGTAGTATAACCGTTATCACGTTGAGTATAGATGTGTCCTATGACATACATAGACATATGTTTATTAAAAATTATTTTTTATACATGACTGATTGGATTTTTAGAAGTTGTCCTACATTATTTTGTAATTATTTTCTGTCAATAACTATTTGTTAGTTTTCAAAATCGTACTCGTTTTTTGGTACGTTCTAGTGATTCGTATTGATTTTGCTATCGCCGGTAGGCAGAAAAATCTATAATCATCTTTTCCGGATTGAAGAGGAATTTCATGGATTGTGTGTTATAACACTCGGTTGAAATCTGACTTCGAACATAACACAGAGATATTTCACATCCAGAGTTTGCATTGCAATGATAACCTTCATTCTTTTTTAAAACTTTTTCTTTCCATACCATTAATAGTATATGTTTTTAGTCATAAATCAGTTGGTGAGTAGATATGTTATATTACAAGCACATAAAAAACAATGTTTAGAGACCTTGTTGAATCTACCAATGCCAATACGTATGAAATTAATTCTTGTATGATTTTTAGTACACTTCGATAATCTATCCCATAGTTCCTATTTCATTCATTTAATTTAGAGTAAAATTTTCTTGAAAACTTCGGACTTATGTCCGAGAGTTATGTGTACTTCAAAAAGTGAATGAGACAAATCAGTCATTCTAGAATGTGTGCACGGATGAAGTATCTTGGTAAACCTTTTTGGGAAACTCCAAAACTACTGATCATCTCAGACATATCTAGGCAATTTTGTTTCTAGATGCAGTTTTTGTGCATTTGAGACCTTTTTGCAGCCAATGTTTTGTTAGAAAGCTGCGATTTGGTTCAAAACTAATATCAGATTCGGAATCAGCGTTAAAAACTGAGTCNGTTGTGGATAATTCTGAGAAAAAAGTTTTTTTTGAAAAAATCCCTGTACCACCCCTCAGGGATGGTTTGGTCAATATTAATATCTATTGACTTCGGGTTTTTACCTGTCGATAGTCCTTTTGAATAGCTACAGAACCAGGTATTTGGTAAGTCACAACACTACTGGTCAACTGAAACATATCTAGGCAATTTATTTCGGGATGCAGTTTTTGTTTATTTCGAGACCTTTTTCTTGGGATGTTCTTTTAGAAAGCTCGATTTGGTTCAAAACTAATATCAGATTCGGAATCAGCGTTAAAAACTGAGTCGATTTATATACGTTGTGGATAATTCTGAGAAAAAAGTTTTTTTTGAAAAAATCCCTGTACCCCAACCTCAAGGATTGCTTGGTGAAAAATGACAATTTTTTCGATAACTCAGCCATTTCTTGCTGGATCCTTCTCATCTTCGTACTAGACCGAGATATTCATCAGACAATTCTGTGCACGAAATTTCGGCTCAATCGAATGTATTTGTAAAGAGTTATCGTGTTAACGGCCGGCTGGCCGGACACACTGACCGATTCTAGAGTGTACTCACTTTTTGAGTACACAAAATGAATTAAATCATCGAACAATTTTCATTGTTCTTTCTGTTCATGGAATTTTTTCATTTTGTCTTTACAAATAAATATTATCTTATGTTATCTGAAACGAAACTTGATATATTAATTTGTCAACTAATCTAGAATTAATAATCGTGATATAAATGATTGCTAAATCAAATAAATGTGTTTTCAATAAATCATATTTTATATTGATTATACTTGAATAATCATGTAAAAAGATTAAAAAATGCCTCTAAGCAACTTATAATAAATTATCAACGCTACATTTATCAAGTAATTGTAAAACTACGACATCGTTGTAATCCATATTTATCCATAGTTTACCTTGATCCTCTTCGAGACTATAATATTCACCAAGGTGAATAGAAATCAATCTTACTCTTTAGTTTTGTCTGATAAGTTATCAATGGAACTTCTAATATTACTGATAGCATTATTTTTCCATGTGTCAACATATGAATGTGAATTCATACCATGCAGGTTAGTGTAAATTTAACTTGGTTTCTATTTGATAACCTTATATGCTTCATCATAGAACGAATTGTACACATAATGGTACGTTCGATGATGATTGTTGGCGTGAAGCTTTAGTTTATCGTTCATCAGAATTAATCGAACGTATTTATTCATTCAGTAGTCTTTCAGTTTACATGGATAGATTTCAAAAATATCATTCGAACGAAGTTTGTTAATAGAAACCTTTTTATTTTCTAAGAAAAATATGCAATAAATTGTATTTTTGCTATTTTAAGTTAAATGATAGTATAGAATTCATTGATGAATCATTAGAAAATACTTTATTGAACGAAACCATTGATGCTCAAATCAACATTAGTTTGTTTAGACAACCGAAACAGATTCTTATTCAACTTGTATGAATTATTGATTATTTAATATTTGATTAGATTCTCTTCTTTTTCTTTTTTTGTATTTCTAGTGTCGAAATCTAACATCTACTACAATTCAAGCAGTCAATCAATTTCCAATATTATCATGTTCTACATCTACATGTTCTTCAGATATACGTAATTCTATGTTAATTTTCATACTTAGTATCGCTATAGCTAGTTTAATACTAATCATTTGCATTGTACAATCTATTCAATTGCGTCGTAAATTCAATTGTATAGTAACTATTCCACGAAATCATCTACTCATT
The DNA here is from genome assembly GCA_900239685.1 of Rotaria macrura. Lineage (NCBI taxonomy): Eukaryota > Metazoa > Rotifera > Eurotatoria > Philodinida > Philodinidae > Rotaria > Rotaria macrura. The sequence goes on along the minus strand of OENT01001278.1, from coordinate 24,492 downwards.
AATTCTTCTTCTTCTGCTATTGCACATAATCATTAGATGAGAAAATAAACACATTTCCATCTTGTTGATGATCTGAATTAGATCTGATTGATTGGCAATAAAACATTTTCATATTTTGTGTCATTATAGATTTCTGATGTATTACAATATTGGCATCTTGTGGATATCTATTTGTTGTATACTATCTGTATGCGGTGAACGAGAACTGTTTGCAAAGAAGTGCAAGTAAGAGAAATGCGCAATGAAAAACTTCTTTTCTTTTCTTGAAATAAATGTTTAGATTAATATCATTTCGAAAGATTAAAATCAAATAGGTAAATTTTCAGACTATACGATAGACTAAGTAGGTATTAACGAAGATAATTTTTTTTCTTAATTCAGTAGTTCTAATTATTTACTTATCTTTCATTCGATTTAATGTTACATAATCTCATTACGTATGCATTACAATTCAAAATCATAAGAGCAAGATACTTCTTTTGTCATGTTGAGTACGTAACACAAAGTTAAATAACAATTTCGATTGCCAATAAAGTTCTTCGTCATGTGTCGACTTCGTGATTCTTTCAATTTTGCTTGAAATAAAAGAAAATATCGAAATAGTCGACAGTTCAAATGATAAGCAAATTTCTTTCACATATCCTATTAACATATGATGAACATAAGATCATGATCTTCCTACTGATTTATCTTGTGTCATGTTGTGTTTGTCACAAAGCACAACGAAGAAGATTAATCAATTGATTTATTTGATAAACACTTTCGTTTCTGCAAACTTCGTTTTATTTCGTCAATGAAAAGAAAATATGTTGAGTTCTTCGTCGAAATTTTTTATTATTCGATCAAAACTAATATTACAGAATACAACGAACAAATATTAAATTAGGTCTATCATTCATGTACAAATATTTACGAATGCATCCAAAAACCACACTCGATACATATTCATGTTAGTTAAAACCAAGACTGACTATCAGCATTGGATTTATAGTGTATCTACATTTAGCATCACGAAAGGAGTCAATTATATTTGTTCAATCTTTGTATGAGTCACGCAACACTATACTAGCTAAATCTCACCTTTCAATTAGGAATGATATTCTTTGAAGAAACACTATTGAAGTTATTTGTTTTTCGATAGAGACCGACACACGATAATTGTCAGTGTTAATATTTTACGTTTCTAGAAACTTTCATACATGATCAACTATAGAGTAGATTTTGTTTTTCGTTCAAAATGCATGAATACATCGAAGTACATACTGTATTTTTTTTTCGCTCGTCGAATTCGAACCTTAATGAATCAAATTTTAATTCGTACATCTATATTAAATATATCTTATTGAAAAGCCCGTGATCTTTGGAATTCAAATGTATCGTTGATAGACATTTTTTTCATCTAAATAAGTTGTTTATCTCCAGGATATTTCATGATTATGTGCATAGAGATAAGAGAAATATTTCTTTTCCTATGCCACGAACGTTAATCATATTTGTCTTTTCAGGACATTTTTGACGATTGCAAGTTTGCTTTATGTATTATTAATTACATAGTATTTTTTTGAAACAAAACATTGTGATAAACAAGTAGTGACTGACGATAATTATGATAGAAAATATTGAAAATCGAGCAAATAATTCTATTACTAATATCAGTAAAAATTCTTTCGACATGCGCTAGATTAAGTTTCAAATTCAATTTATAACGACACAATTCCTTTGCATTGTATATATTGTTTTCAGTGAAGAGATCCGGTGAGCTATCCGATTTAAATTCTTAATGATTACCAAGTAAAAGAATATAAGGATTCAAACGTGAAAATAGTTTTTTCTTTTTCTTCATTATACGATGTCATTACAAAAGAAAGGAGTAAATATGAATCTATAATTAATTCAGTCATACTTTATATATATATATATATACTAAACGAAGTTTAATATAGACGATCATTTTTTTACATATTTTGTTCATTATTAATAGACGTGCATGCAATACTGAATTCGGTACATATGATTGTTGGAAAAAAACTACAGATGGCTTCAGTTATGGTTTATCAACAGCTATGGTTGATTATTGTCAAGTTATATTTCATGTTCGTCAAATAGCCAATCATGAAGTTAGTTGAATAGAAATTTTCCTATAGAATTTCCCATTTAAAACATATAGTGAATGAAATTACTGAATAGAAACAAAAACAAAAATGATTAGAGAAGTCTATTTTTAAGATAGGATTATTCAGCGTACAGAGAATAAAATTCATTGTAAATATTTCTACAATCTGATACATTATTATTCTTGTTCGAACAATCTATTTTCATGGATATAATTTCGATTGAAACATCATGATATTATTCATTGACGCATAATAAAAAAAGAAAAGGAAAATTTTCAGTAATTCCACATCAATAAACAAAGCATCTAAAATTCTCTTTCGGAGTATTCATTGCTCGATTAGTTTTCTATCATATGAAGATAATCTTGATTCGGAAGTAATTTATCATTCAAAGATTTCTTCGAGAACATTCCAAAGCTTTTCATAGAAATTCTCATTGCTAACATACATTTTTGTCATTCTTCAACATAGTACAACTTTCGAATTTTGTCTAATGCCAAAGTATTGCAGTAGTGATTAATTCGAATATAATTGATATCAATCTTTTTTGAACTTTATCAAAATTATATGTTGTTAAAAATTTTGGAACGTACACTAAAACATAGAATAATTGAATAAATATCAACACTAATTTTCTTGTAAAATAATAGTTAAGATGTAAGACAATGAAGAAATAAGAGATAAAAAGAAAATAGACTTCTATTCTAAACTCAACTATATTTATAGAAAATAGATCGTTTCTCTGCCGTTTGCGCGTTCTCAAAAGAAAAATTATAGGCATGCATCTTGTTCGAGATTTTCTCCATTTATTCCATGTCTTACTGCTATAATGAAGCATAAGAACGTATGTGCATTCTACATTCTAATCTCCATGGAATAACACTGGTAAATTTCTTTTTCTTTACTAACGAATAAAACATCCTCGTTTGTTTTTTTCTAGTCATACTGGTATAATCTGAGTCGTGATATACTCATTCAACAAATAGATAAATATAATTTTAATAAGAAAATTCATCAATTAACCCATGACGATGTTCAACGAATTGCTAAATCACTTCTTGATCAGGTAAAACATATTTGCCGAATGTATTATTTTTCGATATTTATATTCATATGAAATGTTAGTGTTTCTATTCATCACCATTACAAACTTCTGCTCAACCATCATGTCTATCATGTTCAATAAAACAAATGCAATTAATGAAGCAATGGCATCTAATATCATTACTTCTAATAAGTAGTTCTGTTCTTGTTACAGTTGTTCTTGTATTCTTGTATACATTCCGTAGTCATCGAGCTCATTGGTCATATGAATCGATTCGTTAATAAAATGTTTTTCCTTGATCTTCGTTTTCTAGATTAATATAATAATATGAGTTTTTCATCACAACAAGCACTTATCTTCTACGAAACATTGAAAGGTATGTTTATGAATAACATTTTTATTTTTATTTATTTCTTTGGCTGAAACAAGAGAAAAAAAATATATATATGTATATATATATATATATATATGTATAGAACAAGCACAGAGCACAAAAAAAAACAGACTGGAGACAAGAATAATTCTATACATATTTCTATTCACATTCGAAATTTGGTACGACAGCATCTTCTTTTGTTGCCGTTTCATTACTGTTATTCGTATAACTATTGCTAGTATTAAAGAATAATGATTCATCATTTACCAATGATGTATTCATTGATACAGTTGATGTATCACGATCACCACTAAACCAAACATGTCCGAGAATATCTTGCGCTAGAAGACGTTCGTCAGGTTTGGGACGTATTAATGAACGAAGTAGGGAACGTGCTTTCATCGATATTGTGCGAGGTATATCAGGACGACATCGACCGATTTTAATAAATAAACCAACTAAAGTTCGATCACAGAATGGATATCGACCAAACAGCATTGTATACAATATAATACCTTAATAGATAGAACAATTATAGATCATATGAAAGATGAGGTTTTTAAAAACCATTATTTAATGTCGACTTTCGATATTTATTTTCTTTTGTTATACATCGTGTTTATCACTGTAGAAATTCAAGTATAATCACAATTCGTATTCATAATTTGACACTCGATGAATACTTCATAGAATTCAATTACTTGGAATGACGTCGAGAGTTTTGCACCAAGTCTATTGCGTATGATGGATGCTATGCTATCTGCATAATAGAATTTATATCTCTGCACTTTCTCAAACGAGGGTCATAGTGTTGTCTATGAATACAGATTGAAGCTGTGAAAAATGAAGAAATTCATATGTTTTCCATGATTCTATTTTAGTAGAAAAATCATTGATGTTGTCAAAATATCAGAGAGATTTTTTTTCATAGTTGTCTACAATTATGAGAACTAATCATCGATACTATTTCATGACAAATGTTATTTGTTTGATTTTCTCGTTTTTCTTTCGACAATGTCTATCGACTCGTATTTCTTTTGAAAACAATATGCTCTCGATGCACTCAAAAATGAAGATTCTCGTGAAAAACAAATGTACATACGTCAATCAAGAATTAACATTAAGATTTTTGATACTTTACTATCAAACTACTGTAAATCTTACGTAAACAGTCCTTCAATTGATAGATCATTAATTGAGACGGACTTATATGTCGTACGTAGACTTCAATCAGTTGTTCCGACCTTGAAATTAATTCGGACCGACGGCTTATTCTTCAAAAGAAAAAAGCCTTCACAACATGAGCTTGTTGTTAAATTTTCGAATCTTTTGATTTTCTCTCTAACTCTGATAGAAGCCCATCGGTGTTGTCACAGCATACATAAATAAGCTAAGATGTTGATATACTTTTTAAATTAATCATAGTTCATTAGTATGTTTGATCAGTTCTAAGGATTTCCGACGTTAGCTCATATCACAATATTTCTTTTTGTTTCATCTTACTTGATTATCGTACAAAAAATGAAAGAGAAAAAAATTTACCAAGACTCCATGAATCAGCTAATTTTCCGGAATACATTTGTCTATTGAGAACAATCTCAGGACATGCATACACTGGACAAGAGAACCTTGACGATACGAAATCATTTGTCGATGTTGGACTCGGTAGCATAATTGCTTCGTCCAGTCCAGTTAGAAGTAAATGAGAATATACTTTATTATTAAATATAATTTTTCGTAATTTTAAATCACGTATAATCAATCCAACACGATGACACATTTGTACGGCACGTACGATTTGTGTAAATAAATTTCTTGATTCATGTTCATTCAAACGATGTTTCTCTGTAATATATGTATGTAAATTACTTGAATAATTCGGATATAAAACAATCGATGTTTGTTCAAGTGAAAGAATATCTTGAAAAAAATGTAGATTATATTTGGAAGCTAACTGTTGTATTGACATTGATGTTATTAATTGTTTATTTGCATTCGATGCAAGTAGTATGGATGTAAGACGTTGATACGGTTCTAAGCGTTGACGAAGTAGTTCATGGGAATATTCTTTATAGAGTAGAATTTCACCAGTTGGAATATGACGTGCACATTTAAAATCATCATATTTCGTCTCACTTAGTTCATATTGTCCAATGATACGAGTCGAAGGTAGTAGAGGTTGACTTTTAATATTATTATCATTGATAGTATTGTTAATTGCTGCAAATGGATTAACAAATACAACAGAATCAGGTGTTAGGGGAGTTGATAGATCCTTTGTTTGCGGTATTGGTGTTGAAGGACTGGAAGTTGACGATGATGATGATGATGTAGAAATTTGTGTGAAAAAACGAACATCATGAGGTTTATAAGATGATGAATGGTGTGATGTTTGCGAAGACATATTATTATATGGAGGAAATCAAACTTGAAGGCGAATGTAACGATATAGTATAGAAACAGAAGAAAACGGATAGAAATAACGTGATAATTAAAAGTTTTCGATGATATCTGACGTCAACGTTGATGTAACTTCAGCAGTTATGTTACTAGAACAAAGAAATAACCTGATTAGAATAATGAATAGTCTCTATCCAAGTTTATAATAGATATGTATATGTATATATATAGAGAGAGAGAGGGAGAAAGAATAAAAAGAAGAAGAAAAGAACGCGAGAGAAGAGAAGGTGTTGTTGCGAAATCAAACTATCGTTGCGCAAGTCATATCCAAGCCCGGCGCATGGTTGCTCAATCGCTTACTAGAATTAGAGAAGACGACTTACGCAATTCTCCATTTTTTTTTTGCTTCAACTAGTTCGTTGAACAAAAAGCAACGAAGTTTTTTCTATTGTTCAATCGTTGAGGTTTCTTCTCAAGGATATTCAAATCATCATCAAGAAAAGATCATTCATTATTCTTAGTATGTTTGTATAAAGTGATGATAGTTTCTTTCTCTAATATCATCGCTCAAGTGTAACAGTTACTTAGAAGAGAAACACTCGCACTCATCTGACAATATATGTGCAGGAGCCGTTTTGCCTCGCTTGTTTTTCGAACTACACACATGTGTATATATATATATATATATATGTGTGCGTGTGTATGGGCTTGTGACCTTCTACTCGTACGCAGCGAATGACGACGAGGACGTTGTTTCTCTCTATATTTCTCTCTCTCTCCCTCGTTCGCTCGCTTGCTTCATCGCTATGCTGCGTTCTTCTTTTTTTCTTTCACCATGTTTGATTGGCATCAAACATTCGTACTGAATGTGTGTATTGGCGATTGAAGTAAAGAGAGCCTACTTCGCGTCTATGTGTATATCATACTCAATCGAGACTAGACACACTCATGTTAATGAGAAAAGAGGAAAAAGAAGGACGAGGGCAAGAGGGCATAGACAGACATGCATTGAACACAAGATGATCATCCTACCGATAAATAATGATATATGTATTTATAATATAACCAATGTCAGAGAATGCACAAGCCAAGTAACCAGAAGTTGAAACCGATTGATTTGAATGTTCAGAAGACTTCGTCGGATGAATTGAACTTTTAAATATATTGAAGGCCATTACAGTAAAATCTGAGAAGCATATATATATATATGTGTGTAAAGTTATTAATGTAATAACTTTTCTTCTGCGTTAATGATAGAATGTTGCGAAATTACAGTGATTCTTTGACAATGGACAACTTTCAATGCAATGTCTACCTCAATGTCGTTGGGATTTTTTTATTTCGCAATGTGTAACCTATGCTCGTGTCGACAAGGCAAAGAATAGATGAATTTATATAGACTAATGGCGTCGTTCGATATAGAAAGCAAAGAAAAAAAAAAGCAACCAACACAAAGTTGACACGCAATACTATCGTCATCTTTTTTTCATTCTACATTCTATGTTTGCTACCTCGTGCCCCCCCCCCCCCTCCGTTCCTTTCTTTTTTATCCATTCTCTTTTCTCGAAAGTTAATGATTGCAACAATATAATTACTGCGTAGAATATCATGTTATCCGTTTTATTGGGTGTTTAAAAAACAAACAGCAATAATTTAGACAGAAAAGAACATGCACTCATAAATGAAGAACGAGAAAAAAAAGTCAGCTGGCCTTGTCTATGACTCATAGTCGAAAACTTTTATTTGTTCTTCTCGTACATTTAATAGAATATCATAAACAATCATTTCATCATCCTTGTTATTTCTTTATTAGTTTACACTTTTAGTTTTTTTTTTAAGGTTGGGATGTACGTCATTTAGAACATGACGTGATTTATTGGGATATTGTTGTCGTCACAACATTGGACAATGTCCAGAAAGATGCTTATGATGCTCTAATACAACAACGCTCAACAATTAATCGAATACCACTTGGTGTCGACTATCTTGTCATTACTGATCCTGGCAAGATTGGTAAGAGATATTATGTCATACAGATTGTGACTGTGTTTCTTCAAAGAAGAAGAAGAAGAAGACACTCACACATGAGTATGTTAAGTAACTCGGCATAGCACGATGATATAATAGAGACACATGCACACATGCGCTTCGATCATTTTCAATGGATTTGAAAGAAACAAATTCATCTTGTTCCTATGCGTCATCTCGTCTTTTTTTTTGTTTTTTACATAATCAAGAAAAAGGAAAATGTTGTAACAACACATAGAGTGACTATAGTATGGCGATTATTAGCATTTGACTACTGATAGCTTGAGTTAGGCATAACATATTTTATGTAACTATTCTCGGCTAACATCTTTACAATAGACATCAGATTTGAAAGCAACTCATATGAGCGATCCATCGTGCTTGATTACGCAATTTATAAGGAACTATAATCATGTTACGAAATAGAATGAATGCGAAAAAAGTCAAACACTTGCTGCTAGTAAATGGATGGGCGACGAGGCTTACGTAACTGACTGAAGTTATGTAAAATAAAAATGAGGAGAAGAAGAAAAGCGACGTCGTCATCAAGGACAAGGTCATCAATTCATGATGATATTTCTTTTATTCTTTAGGTAATGGCGGAAGTACGATGCACGCAATGCATGTACTTGAACAGCAATATGGTTGGGAAGTCTTGCGACGAAAACGAATTCTATTAATTCATGCCGGTGGTTATTCGCAAAGAACACCAACAACAAGTTGTCTTGGAAAAATTGCGACAAGCATTCCGAAAGGTGCATTGTAATAGAGAGAAAATTTTCGAGATAAACTAATCATATGCATGCGTGATAGACTTTGATAAGAATTAAATACAAATTAAGAAAGACTCGTTTCTTATGCATGATTACCTGTTTATGACGCGTGTCACGCTAAACGAATAAAAGCGAGTGGAATCCGCATGATAAAAATGAAGTAAAATAGCTTTGAAAAAAAAAAGTAGTTCGTTTGTCTATCAATAGAAATAGAACAATGATTAATTCAATCCTTTCCTTTTTTTCTTCGTTATTAAATTATTCTGTATCGTATGTTGATGACGATGAAATATTTTTGCAAAATTTATTGTAAATTGATAGGGGAAGATCTTGAGCTTTCATTTGCACTATGTTCTGTTTTTCTTAATTGAATCATCCGGAGAAAATCCCCTGGAGTAAATGTTTATACGTTTAGTGTATAATCCATAGTGAATATATATGCTACCAATAGTAGTTAGTGTTTGATCGGATGAGATTATATAATAGGAAAAGAGATGGAACATGACCTTCATTGTTACCACATAATCACTGCGGGGCATGCCTGGCAAATGAATATTCATTGATTCAAATCAATCTTTCAGGTTGGCCAACATATGATTTACTTGATATAAAATTAGCTCTTTATTCATTATTTCCTGCTCGTATGCCACATGGAGGTGTATTTCTATGTTCGTCAGATACAATAGAATTATTCGATGAATCACATTCAAATTCGTCATGGTTATTAACCGATGATTTCGTTGCATTTGCACATCCATCAACACTTTCCATTGGTACACAACATGGCGTATTCGTACTTGATCCAACCGATAAACGAAAATGTGTTTGTGTTTTACAAAAGCCAACAATTGAACAAATGAAAACACACAAAGCAATATGGTGTCATGGTGACGAAGAATTCGTTTATACGGATAGTTTATTTTATTTTAATATGAATGTTGCTCAACGTTTAGCTGAAGTCTATCGACAAGAACATGATATTCAATGTGAAATTGATTGTTATGGTGATTTTATGCATCCATTAGGTATTTGTCCATTACCACGACCTATCGGCAAAGACAATGAAGATAATCAACAACGTACAAGAATTAAACAAAAACTTTATGATGCTTTACTTGATTGTCATTTGAAAGTTATTGTTCTACATAAATCATCATTTAATCATACAGGTACAAATGAAGAATATTTGGATATATGCTGTGGTAATGGACAAACAGGTCAAGTAATATTCGATGAATTAGAATTAGAGAAACATGTTGGTTTTAAAGTATTCGATGAAAGTCGACATGACACAATTGATTTTTGGCATGGGTATGTTTATTTGACATGTAAAATTTTTCGAAAATCATATAATCGTTTTGAATTAGATCAGAATAATAGTCACGATAGAAAACCCATGAGATCAGTTAGGAGAAAAAGAATCGATGGCATGTTTTAATCTTCGCTGTATTTGATCACATGAAAAAATTCATTGTTCTAATATTTTAATCATAATCATGAAATGTCGACAAAGACATGAACACACGTTCTATGTTGTATAGGCCAATGAATTTTCTATTCTATCGTTTCTTTATCTAAATCTTTCTAATTATGACAACTCATGAATTTTTTCATGTGTATGAAAATTTATTCCAAAAGAATACAACATTATTCGTGCAATCTTTTTCTAGTTTTCATACAGTTGAAGTGATTGATCAAAGAATCTTTTTTAGATCATTTCTATAAACACAGAATGGATTGTAATTCATCATTGCATATTTTTTTTGTTGTCCAGGAACAGAAACGATGATGAATATATTAATAATATGTATACATACATCGGTCTTTTTTTCAAATGAAGGGAACGATTCATAACCTACATTCAGTAGTCGCTCGCAGGAGTACAAATATTGTCAATCGGAACTCGTTTGACGCATAATTTTATAATCTCAATGACATATCCTAATCTATATCGAATGACAAACACATGAAACTTGTCAAGTTCGATTCTTGATACTCGACGTAAGCAAGATGACCCGGTCGTAATGTGACCTTGGCTGGTACTAAAGTTCTTCTTTTTCTTTACTTAACTAGTTTCGCTGATGTAATCAGATTTTATCGATAATATTCTTTTTTTAGTATTCTACCTGCATTACCTCATGGTGATACATTACATCATCAACCTTCAGCTCCTGATGTTCATGGTTGTGTCATACATAGTTTTATTCATCCGAAATGTCGATCATCGAAACGTTCATTACTTGAGTATTGTTGTATTGGTATACCAATGGAGATAGGTGAAAATACAATATTAAGTAATATAACGTTTGTAACTTATTCTGATATCAATCAAAATATTCTTCATCTTCCAACTAATTTACTCATGCAAACAATACCATTGAATGATGAATCATTTGCAACGTTTGCATTCGGATTTTATGATAATATGAAAGTAACCTATAATGATAATGATAAAATAACGTTTTTTGGGCAAACATTAACTGAAATAGCTAAGAGGATTCATTGTCATATTGATGATCTATTTGAGGATGAAAACAATAAATCATTATGGACATTAAAAATTTTTCCTGTTACTAAAAATCCAAATGAATCATTTGAAAAAACATTAAAATTAATTTTATCAAATGACTTTATTATACATGACAAACAATATGTATCGATCAAAGAAATTCTCAAACAACGTGATATATCATTAACAATCCAATATCGATCTAATCTCATTAATTGTACATAAATAATTAACATATAAAGAAATAGAACAATTTCCGTCTCAATATTAAACAATAACGATGGATTTTCCTTCTCTTACATATGGGAATGCTTTTTGTCATTAGATGATCTGTTTGAATAAATAAAAATAGCAATTTTAAAGGCACTGAAAATTCATTCTTACTAATTGTTTATATACGGTTGTCCAGAAACCGTAAGAACATAAATGTGAAAACCACGGACTTAAGTCCGAGAGTTATGTGTACTTAAAAAAGTGAATGAGACAAATCAGTCATTCAAGAATGTGTGCACGGAAGAAGTATCTTGGTCAACCCCAAAACTAGTGGTCATCTGAGACATATCTAGGAGGCTTAGTTTCGGGATGCAGTTCTTGTGCATTTTCAGGTGATGTTTTGTTAGAAAGCTACGATTTGGTTCAAAACTAATATCAGATTCGGAATCAACCTTAAGGACTGAGTCGATTTATAAACATTGTGAATAATTCTGAGAAAAAAGTTATTTGTGAAAAAATCCCTGTACACCCCCTCAGGGATTGTTTAGTAAAAAATGAAAATTTTTTCGATAATTCAGCCATTTCTTCCCGGATCCTTCTCGTCTTCAATCTCGACCGAGATATTGATTAGACCATTCTGTGCACAAAATTTTAGCTCAATCGAATGTATTTGTAAAAAGTTAGCGTGTAAACGGCCGGCGGGACACACTAACCGATTCTAGAATGTACTCACTTTTTGAGTACACAAAAGGAATTATGATAGACCAATAGAGTCATTTTAAATAGTATCATATTGATATAAATATTCATTCTCGACAAGAGACAAAGTATGTTGAATAAAAGTCTCATGCCAAGTTTCTTTTTCAATTACATCCCTCGAAATATAGAGCCATGCTTGATTTACGACTTTTTAAAATAGTTATTTACCAGGGACTATGACAGAACATCGATTAAGAAAAAAAACGATAAAACAAAAGATTCTCTAACGGCTTGTCAATTCCTTGCCCTATGTTCGGACTTTCAAAGAACAAAAATTTCAAACATTTGTGTTCTGAATTGTTGGTTATTTTTGCAAAATTTCTGAAACATTTTCTCTTGCACTACTGTGTACTTATCGCGTCGAGGTAATCTCCGACAATCGGAGCATACCTCGATGCAATGTAAATATAGTGAAGAACAAAACTCTCATGCAGCTGTACTTTGACATTTTTTCTCAACGATAGTCGCCAGCAGAAATCTGAAAACAAACATCTGTGTAGTTCCACATTGAAAAGACGATGCGATAAAGAAAAGAACGAATAGAATATTTATAATCAACAATACGTACCTGAATGTTATCTATAGAATAAAGTACTTTGCGTGATAGAAATCGTTTTGCTGTATCTTCATCGAATAAAGATTTCCATGGAATTCTCTATCATGAATAGAGATGTGCTGAACTAAAAAGAATAATGTATAGTCCGGACTCAATGAGCACGTAGAACTTTCTACAGGAGATTTTGTATTTTTTACATGTCTCCTCTTTTTTGCATTTGACCGAGCTAATTTATGCACTAACATATTTCCCGTCCAGTTCTCTTCAAAGAAGATGTTGACTCTTTTTTCTGTAGAATCCAAAGATGCGTCATCCCATGAGAAGTATTAAAATGAAGAAAAAAACCAAACGTATATAAGCTGACAAATAGGTTTTTTTCCTGAAAATTTTGTGAGAGAGGAAACTTTAAGGTTTAAAAACAGCACTACTTTCTTTTTTCTGGCTTATTTTACGTAATGTTGATTCATCCGCTGGCATCCTAAACAAAAAGCTCGGTCCCATACCTACACCTGATCATGAACGATAGAAAATTGTGTTGAGATATTTATATATATGAACAGTTGCAGTTATATTCTTATAATTGAAAGCTATACTTTATTAATTTGAACATTGAAAACATCAGATCGATCAGCGAATTGAAAGTTTCTTACACAATGAATATAGCATGTGTGCATAGAACTTCATGAACTGTTTGTTTATCATTAGACATAAATCATCTTTTCTACAATCAAATAGTCACACTTACTGACAAGTAGCAAAAAAAAAGATTAAGGTCTAAGTCAATGTGATTAAGTAATGAATTTTCTATGTAAATTGACCTATACATAACTACATATAGACATAAGATGTCCTTTGAAACGAACAGTAAATTGAACTAATAGAAAAATGTTCTCATGTAGCTTCATTATTTTAGAATTTAAATTGTATGCACATCACTTTGCACGGAGATAAATTTTAATATTAAGAGAAATATATTTTTGAATTTTTTACATGAAATTTGTACATCAACATAATCTTTTTTCAATGCGTAAACTTGTTTGAAATATATATCTTATGAATATTGTTGAGAATTCTTGTTCGATTTTGTTTAAACATAACATAGCTTTTATTTTATTTGTATTTTAGTTTTTTTTTTTTGACTCTTGCTCTTTGTTTTAGTCGAAAGTTTTTTCGTCATCACATCATACATCTTTTCGATTGTCAATGAAAAAAAGCCACGAAATCGACATAAAATGTGTTTTTGTTTTGGTTATAATAAATAGAAAGAAGAAAACCAGCAGTAACAAGAGAAGAGTGTTGAATTATTCAAAAGAGTGTGTTCAATCATAATCACCTAAGATATGAGAAAAATGATTATATTTTATATTGTCATTTAATTCTACTTACTGTAATCAATCGGCTCGGCATCTTCATCAACATTTAAATTTTGAAGATCAACTTTATATCGAAGTATACCACCGACACCACCAAAACCACGAACAAATTGAGAACCTTCTTGACTTTTATCGGTTACAATTTCGAGTGTGGCACCTATAACATTGAAGAACGATTCTTTAATAATCATGAGCAAAAAGGATGATCGACTAGATCATTTTTTCCAAAGGAAAGAACAGTGAAAAGTAACATTTTGTAATGGATCTAACAATTTTCGCTTCGCAATTCTTGAACTTCCATACTAGGACGATTTATCACGGGGAATTCTCTGATAAAAATAGTGAATACAACCGAATATTTTCGACTTAACTTCAAAATTTGACTCAAATATTCAATAAGAAAATTGTGAGCTCGTCAGATAAATCAAATTTCAGCTTCGGACTTTGTACGAAAACTGTTTTGTCAATCGAACTAATTTAATTGTAAACAATTCGAAGAGAACATTCATTATTTTCTTCGGCAAATTTTTTAGTTTGTTGAGAATTAAAATAAAACTGACTAATCACTGATTACAATTCATCGAATGAATGAAATATCGATTGAAAAATCAATTGAATATGTTTCTTTCTGAAGTTCATATTCAACAAACATATTTACCGAAATTTTTATAATTATTAGCAAACCATTCGAGTAGAGGCATTTCTTCGACATGTTCTAATTCAATACCAGTATCTTTATCTTGAAAATGTGATTTTTCTTTTTCTTGATCCGATCGTAAATGTAAAACTTTCGTTTCTTGTGTCTGCGCATTACGTAAAACATAACGCATAACATCGAAATTTTCCCAAACAATTAATGTTTCAACGGCGCCCATTTCAAGTGCCTTCAATGTTTCCTCGATACCAAAACAATATTGACCAGAATCTTTTGATACTTCATCAAAATATCGAGCTTCGAAACAAAAAACAAAAGAAAATAATTCGTTTCATTTTATCGGTAAAAAAGAAACAACAATAACAATCGTTTGTATTTACAAATCAATTTCTTTTCTTGTATAAATTTCACATCGCCAAGTGTTTCAGCGGCTAATTCAATAGCTTGATTGAAACCATTCTCACCACCATATGATACATCAACTCGTTTCAGTACTTTAACTTGTAAACGCTAAACAAACCAAGAACATCACACATACAACAAGAAAACTAGAACATCATCTTACTGGATCAAACATATCGGATTGATGAAGTTCAGTTTTAAAATCAGCTAAACCAGCTAGAATAATGCCACTAACATTTACTTTATCATCTGTTATAAAACATTGTACAGCAGTTTCGGCTACTTTTCGAACGTAGTTATGACGTTTTTCCATACGAAGTCGAGCAAAACGAAGAGCACTTTGACCACCACGACCATGTTTTTTCGGTAAGTCAACAGAAAATTTTGTTATGACTTCACGAGAGTTGCCTTGTAAGGTGCCGAATAACGCACCATTACCATCCATAATAATAAAGCCGAAACGAGAATCATCAGCCAGTAATGCTTGTAATGCCTTTATTGAGAAAAAAAGAGAAATATCCTCGTTTTGTTGTTTATCACAAACGGCAATAGCTCTTGGATGAAATTCCGAATTTTGCAATACAAGATTTATTTTTTGACAATCTATCAAAGTAGAAAATTAGTTAGACTTGTTTATTTGATTATTCTCAATCACAAAAAAACAACATCATGTCGATATGTACGTCAAACAAATACAATGACAAGCATACTAAATCGAAATATTCTTCTTTTGAAACGTATTGAGTTTTATACGACTAGTAGAAAATAAAATCTAATTAAAAATGATTCGATCGGGCAATGCACAGAATTTAGTAAAAATTCACTTTCGAAATTCAATACTTCATTACTGATCAAAATTTGAACTTGTATTTTCATTAGAAGATACGAAGTAAAACTTGACATTCACATGTATGGAACTTAACAGACTTTCGTGTATCGAATGTGATCGTCGAAGACGACAAAAGAAAAACTTCATAACATTTTTATCCAAAACACAGATGTACTTTGTAGTATTCGTCCCTTAAAATTAGTAGTATTATTGAATAGTCAAGAAATTAGCATTTATCATCAGTGGTGTTCTCTTTTCAGATTCATTATTGAGCAAATTTTTCAAATAAAATCTAAACGAATATTGACAATAACCTACTTCGGTGTGAAATTTGTTGTCACATAAATAGAGTGAAGTATTGATTGGTTTGAAAGGTTCAAAATCAATGTTAACTTTTTTTTCTTTACCATCCTCTGTAACAATTGTTCCACAATAGATAACAAGTCCATTGTTTGGTACTATGCGAAATTAAATAATGAAATACATAGAATATTTGAATTGAAATCATTGTCAAATGAAACCTTTATTATAGAGTTTGAGTCGAGCTTGTACCGAAGTAATGGCTGATAGGACAGATAATCGATTAACACGTGATTTTATATTAGATGCCGTGCCATATTCATCGGCGAGCATTTTAGCAATGCGTGGTACTTGATCACGAGGTGGAATGATTAATGAAATCATACTTGTACCATTACCTCTAGCTGCTTCTAAACTTTTAATTAGCTTCTTAATTTTCCATATTTCGACATTTTTGTCTGATGACTCTTGTAACTGTTCAGCCATACAGTTGATGTTATTTGTGCTGGGATGTTGGGCGAACAGGCGCACTTAAAAGCAACGCAAATAAATTTAATTATTAATGAATGAATAATGTTATTCAAAAAGAAAACACACAACTCCGTCGATTATTTAAAAAATTATAAGCGTTTAACTTAGTGCATGAATAAGACAAGAACATAGCATGACGTGAGAAAGCTGGTGGCGCAATTTTCTCAATCGATGACTAAGAAGCCACTGTTGTATAATTGAAAAGGATGTTTTTAATTTAAGAAAAATTAAGAAGTACATCATATGACATGGTCAAATGAAATTCTTTGTATTCAAATGCATATTCTAAGATGAAAATTTAAGAAAATGATACGCTAAATCATCGACAGATGGAGCTTCATGATGAAAGAAAAAAAATACATTGAATGGTATTTATTATTGGCATGTGCATGATGGAAAGATTTATCTTCGTTGGTATTCGTAGTTTATCAATATTATGAATTCATTCGCTTTCACAAATTATACATAGTATTTGGAATTTCATTTAGTTTCTCTCGGTAATTTTGATACTCGATCTAAATATAAAGATCGATAGATGCTCATTTTCATCATTGAATGATAGATAAAAATCATCAAATACTTTTCATAATATCTATGCATTGAATGAACCTTGAAATATGAGAAAGAGAATCACACAAAAGCCAATGAGAATTTATGAAACGTTTCTATTCATCGACGTTTTGCTGTATATGCTTGTATTTAGAAGTTTAAAATATAACATATTCTATCGATAGATATTCCTCTTTTATTAAACTTGAAAATTTTACTGTAAAAGGTACTGACTATCATATCATACTGAAAAATCACATTTGAAAAGTCATTTTTTTTTCAATTGATGATCGTCGAAGATAGCTTTACTCTGATGTTTACCATCCAACAAAGGTTCCATCATCTGTACGTTGAACAGACCGTACTTCAACAATTGCCTTACGATCAATAGCACCATAGATATGTGGAAATAATGCATCGACATCTGTTGCCTGTTCCCATTTGATGGGTGAGGTTGAATCATCTACTTTGGTCGTATCGACGACAAGTAAAACATAATCACCAGAAACATTTTTATAGAATTTGTTAGCTATTTCAATCATAAGTTCATCACCCGATGTACAATGAATAAAACCATCCTTTTCATAATCAGCTGGTAAATAAGGTTTATTTTCAGGCCATGAATACCATCGTGTAGCAGGCGCAAGATGATAGATAAGACCCATATTGCCACGTATTCGTTCTTTCTTACTTGATGAATGGTATAGAAAAATAAAAGATAAACATAAATCCAATAGAAGAAAAGAAAAATATGGATTCTGATTGCTTTTCAACGAAATGAGTCGCCACTTTCTGGAAAATCTTTGTTGAAAAATTTCAAATGTCAAGTAACCTGATTGATCTATTGTTTTAATTGACATAACTTTTCAAAAATAATCTTAACTTAAAGATCTAACAGTTTGTTTTCACTTTTAAATACAATTACTAATGAAGCGATGTTCTTTAGTCCATGAGCTTTTACCTTGTCAACAATGTGTACTACTGATCAATAGACGAGTGCATATGTAGGAGAACATTGTCTTCGCCAACAACCCCACACATCGACATCTATCCATAGAAAAATAAAAATTTCAGTTTGAATTACAGAACTCGGAGAATTGCTTATTCTGGCGATCTATTATCCCGTAAAACAAACAGTCTACGAGAGATTTTCACTTTCAGTACATACGTTGTAAAAGATGCGTCGAAGTATATTTAAGTACTTATCTACCCCAAAGATGTTCACAGGATAAAATTTGTTGCTCTATCCTGATTTCATAGAAAAATAATAAGAACTACTTTCGTCTTCATAGGTAAGTTTATGTAGTAATTTTTATTGGCAAAATGATTCACAAAAATATATACATGGTTGCATATGAACTTGGATAGGCAAAAGTGATGAGGACACTCCAGAGATTCGAGTGTCAATCAAAATAGCGACTCGCCACCGGCTCGCCTTACCTTCTACAGTTTATAATAAAATAGTTATTTTTAGACAGTTTATCAACCACCCATAACAATCACCATCTTTTTATTTTACATAATCAAATAAGGAACATTTTATACATTTAAATAAGTTAAAACAACAAAAATATTAATGAGAATGAAATAAATAACGATCAGTCATTTTTTTACTGAGCGTATAAACAAGCCTTTGAGAAACTACATCAGTGCAATAGTTGAAATAGACTGAATTGTTATATAGTCGTGTATCCAGAGTGTGCTAAAAGTCATCTAATTAAAACAAAACTGCATATCCAAACAGGATTATGATCAAATGAACTGAATTTTTTCTGATAGTAGAGGATACTTCAAAGTTTTTATTCATCAGTAAAAGGTTTAATAAGATCACTTATTTAAATAAAAGAGAAAAATTCATATTTCTACACGAAAGATACACTATAAATTTGGGATTTCTGTAATCCGATGGGAATTCGACTGTTCTTAGATTTTCAAAGCTATGTAAGACTTTATTTGAATCCTTGAGTTTTCTCTATTCTATCTAACTTCGCAAAATCCTCTCAGATTCGTTTGCACTGACAAGATCTGAAAACGCCAGTGACGCCAGTTAAACTTTGATAAACTACTCCTCTGGGCAGAGAACAAAATAGCGACGCTATGCTAGAACTTGCTGATAAATCATATTTTTATTATAGAACGGAAAATAGTGCTGATCAAAGCACGCGACATTTTCTAGTACTTTGACTCTGATACTATCAGTTCCTGGTGAAAAAAGAACAATTTTTTAACTGAACTTATCAATATAAGAATCTCTCCAAAATGGAATTTGTGAATTAACTTTAGGGTACATTTCTATTTTTGTAGTTGATGACCGATAGAAGTGTGTTGGAAAAAAGGCAAACTCTGTGTTCAAGTAGATGATGCCTGATTTTAAGTGTTTTAATAAGCTGGTACCACTTGACTAGAAACTTGGACTTGTCCTCTAGCATCACGAAAAACATCAGCTCATTTGTTCATCACTCTGTAGAGATATAGTTTTGTTTTCTTACCTGATTGTTGAGATACAATGCACACTAATTTATTATCCCGATTTGGTAAACTTCACTACAAATGGAAACGCTTAGAAAGAATTACATAAAAGCGAAAGATATTCTTAAAAATTTGTCATTTATTCATCAAAAATAACATTCTAACTATAGGCAAGTCGAGTAAACTCAGCGAGTGTCGGATCTCTGGTACACTTATCTAAATCGAAACCCTCTTTCACCCCCTATCCTCAGCAGAAGAGATAGAGGACATACCCGTATGGCCCTATGTGAGTAAACAGATGTTGATGGCAATTAAAAATTTTATTTTTAATAGTACTGAATTAATACGACGATACAGAGCTATTACAATTGCAAATGCATGTACATTGTTACGATTCTATAGTATGCGAGTCTTTTCGTTTTTACTACTTTCATTAGACGTAACAATTACTGAACGAATGAAAACATTCTTGTTTATCAAATGATGACACCATGTGAACTACTCATATCATGTTCTACGTTTCCTAGAAAAACAAAAATGATGCTGTGTTTCAGTCGAAGTGAGAATGTAGAGAATTTTCAAAGCACAAAAGTTTCACTCTGTCGTCTTTTACGAGGTTTGGCACATCTTGATTTAGAGCATTGTAAACATTATACAATGAGCAGTAAATATTTCTTGGATACAGACTGCATTTAGCTGTTTTAATTCAATTGATTTGAATGTTATTTAATCAACAAATTGATGAAGGAAATAAGAAGTAACCATTACTAGGCAATGTCTACAATTTTGAAGTCTTATAAATCTAACAACAACTGTAAATTTTCATACGAAGCAGATTGGTTTAGAGAATCTTTGTGATAAAACATACACTTATTTTTCTATTGATATATCGTGAATCGGTTCTTTTTTGAGTGACTTCGAGCTGTTTCAGGGAAAAATTTGACTAAACGTTAGATTTTACTCAAAATAAAAACATTCACCATATGTAAATAGAAAAATTTGCTATCTTTCATAATATTTACATTTAATTTTGGATTTATTAGACTACAAATCAAAAGCTTCGTACTCTGACCGGTGTCGTAATACTGTCATTTTCTTCGTGATTATCAGTAAATACCAACGGTTAAGCATAGGAGATACTGAACGGTCGACCCAAGGGGGAAAGTGCAGGTTTGAAACCCCCAGCATCACAGCATTAGTTCAGCATCATTTCAGCATCACGGCATCATCTCAGCATCATCGGCATCATTTCAGCATCGTGATCTTCTTTCACTATGAGCATCACAGCATTATATCAGCATTTCTTCTGCATCTTCAGTTTTTTCTCGGCAATTTAAGGTAGAATTT
>OENT01001277.1:0-49936 GCA_900239685.1 Rotaria macrura | reverse complement strand
TGTTAGAGTAAAATTAAAAATAAATTGTTTTGATACTGAGAAATTATCTAGAGTAATCGTAGTAAGAATCACCTGTTATTCTTTTTTTATATAATAGAAATATTTTGTTGAATATATGCATGTTGCAAAGTGTTATTCTTTTTTTTTGCATATAGTGGTTCTCATTATTTAAATCATGATCAATTGTCCTTTTTCTATATGTTCAGAAGAACTTATAAAACGACTAAAGCGACGTCAAAGAAAAATCGGTAAAATTTTTGACTTCCGTGTCGTCGGCTGAAATCTAATTCCTCGCGGAATGTCAGTATAATATAGAGTGAATTATAGTTTTAAGGGCTTGTTGTCAGACTGAATAGCTAGTCGGAGACAAATCGAACAGCAAATTATGCATAAAATGTAAATATTCAAACAAAATTACTGTTGTATTTGGCTTGAAGTACGGTAACTAACGATTTTACCTGCGATAGTGCGTATGAATAACGTGTAGTTTGTCTGCCGCATAAGCACTGAAAGGTTTTTGTATTCGAAAAGGTATGTTAGCTTTGTTGCATTCTGGAACTCTTGGTTTATTGATCTATGAGTATAGATCTGCATAATGTTTCAGTGTGAGAATTTAGAGTTTTGGTTGAGTAAAGTATGGTGATGAACAATTGTGAGTTTACAAAAAACCCAGTTCCTCTATGTAGGTGTACTACATACATATTTGTATCTGTGTACTACAGAAATGTCGCTTACTAGGAGCTTGATATGATTTGAATGAAATGAACGCTTTTTTTCTTATTAGTGTTGGGCTACCACCGAAGTTGATCTAAAACGTACAGGAAAAAGCTATTTTCGAAAGACTTCTTGGATATACTAGCATCACACTCGAACTATTAAGTAGGTTGTCAATAAGGTTTTTCGTCTTCGCCTCTTTACAATTCCACGAAAGAACAAAAAAGTCATAAAAATTTTTTCTGCTCGTCACATTGCTTACCTGGGGAATCCTTAAAATGATAGACGATCAATCAAAATGGAATGCAGGGGAGCATGATGAATACATGACACAATAGATCTTTTGTCGGAACATTAGGTATAAACTAGCGAATTATGAAAATGAAATCATAAATAGCACAATCATAGATTAGTCAAAGACAACACGGATGATTTCGTATTCGAATGAAACATCGAAAGGCAGCTTCATATACGATGAAAGAAAGCTAGATTCGAAGGATGAATGTCGCACTCATATACACTATGTTGGTTATAGCTTCTTCGTCTGCAGCTGCGAACTAAAACTAAAATTCGTTACAACAAACACACAACAGCCCGCTTTTTTCACACCAAAAATCAGAATGATAATACATGAGAACTATTGACAAAATGGTCGTTAGCAAAACCTAATTTATATCTGAATTCTTGATATTTTGACAATAGAGTCTAATACAAACGACAAACATGGCAAAAATCGTTTTTCTTCATGAAGGCCACACGTATACACACAGTCGTTCTGTTAAATTGCACAAAAAAAACTAAAAGAAAACACCACAATCAATGGCGTGTAAGTGAAAAAAAAAGTACACAAAATGCCATACAAAAGGAAAAAAAAGCAAATAATAAATGACTAGTTCTGTCGAGTCTAATATAGAATTCAAAATGATTTAAACATCCATTTTCTCTTCTTCGGCAAGACGAGCAACACTTGATATAGGTACATTGTATTTATATGATAAATAAGGCGGCCGAAATGTATTCATTAATGGTGGTGGAAGTGGTGACGAGGATGAATCCGTACCACTACTTGTATATGTTGTTGCTGTTGAAATCGATAATGACAACGGTCGACCAGGATTTATTTGTTGTTGTTTTACTAAAGAAATCGATTCATAACCACTGTCACGCGGAGGTTTCGCTAAAATACAAAGAAAAACTAGTACACCGAGAAAAGACTCAATGAAAAAATTTTACGTGGTGGAATGACAACAGAAGGCATCGATGAAATGTATGGTGACGGTGGATAACTATTGCGAATGATTCGTGAAAAACTTTGATGGTCCGATAATGGACGCATGATTGAATTCTATGCAACGTGGAAGAAAAAGACATTATTTAAAATAAATATATTCAAATAATATTTAACCTTATGAATGACTCTTATTTGTTTATTCATCGAATCCGACGATTCACATGATGTTTGATCGCTATGATTTAAATTAACAAGTCGTTCACGTTCTTCAGATGTCACATCGTCATTATCATCTAATTTACTGCTACAACCACTTTCATCATGTGTAAACGAAGATTTCCTGTGTACTGTATCGTATAAATTGTATTGTCTCGTATTATGATAAGTAGTTTTTGGTTTTCTATTTTTTCGATGACCAAATATAATTGTATATAGACACAATGTAATACAAATCGTTATAATAATAACAAAAATAAATAGAAAGAATGTAAAGAAACCAATTATTAGATACGAATAATGATCAAATATTGAAAATGACCAATGAAAACGTTTAATATTATTGCTAAATGATAGATTTAGTAAAGATATATTTTCTTTTTCAATCAGATTATCTACGAGATTCATTGTCATCGTTGATATATAACAGTGATGAGTCGAATTCAATCGATTCGGTTTTCCATGATCAATAGCCATAATACGTAAATGATAATAGAATGATTGATTTAATAATTCAGCATTGAATACTTGACCTTGATCATTAATTAAAAATAGACTATTATATGGCGGAAGAATGGAATAAGACACACGACCATTGTCATTTATATCTGAATCTGTTGCATGAACTTGAAATAATGGTTGACTATTATCTGAAACACGAAAAAAAAATAATGTTAAATCCCAAAAAAATATATCCTAGGATTAACGAACCTAGAGATTGATTTTCCGACGAATTCATTTGTATATTACAATTAATGGATTGATCGAATACTGGCGGTGAATCATTTTCATCAATAATTATAATATCATATTCTAATCGAAGAAGTTTTGGCGGTTTTCCATGATCTTGTATAGCTAGAGTAAATTTATTGGATTGTAAATTAATACTCTCTCGGTCGATTAAATGTTCGATGATGAGTAAAAATGATTTCTGATCCATCATTCGTATTCCAATAAGATCATATCCATGTTCGATTCGATATGACATTTCACCATTGAGACCCGAATCTTGATCCGATATTGAGACGTGAGCTAAAATTTGTCCAATAGGAGTATTTTCACGTATTGAAATAATTGAATCATTTAGAAGAGGTTCAACAAATGTTATAAATGCTTGTGGACTATTGTCATTTTCATCGATAATAAATATATCGATAGTAGCAAAATGTGCAAGAGAATTTTCACCTAAATCACGAACTTGCACTATTAGTCGATATGATTGTTCAGATTCATAATCGAATGGATTGACCAACGTCAAACTGAATGCAAAAAAAAAAGAAGAGAGACATTGTTCAATGTGTTTATCATGAGAAAAAAATGCGTATTTTCCTACATGCCAGTGGAATCGTTAATACGAAAGTAATCCATCCAACTCGATGAAGGAAGACCGTTACTAATTGAATAATGAATCTATTGAAAAATAGAAAAAAGATAAATAATGGTTCAAAAATTCCGAAAGAAACAATTTTCCTTCTTACTCTTCCATTCAATCCAATATCTTTATCTGTTGCACGAATACGTGTTAATTCCGTTCCAACGGATGTATTTTCACTTATATTAAGACGAATATATGTCTCAGCAAGAACAATCGGATTATCATTCATATCCTAATTAATTAAAAAAAGT
The DNA here is from genome assembly GCA_900239685.1 of Rotaria macrura. NCBI lineage: Eukaryota > Metazoa > Rotifera > Eurotatoria > Philodinida > Philodinidae > Rotaria > Rotaria macrura. The sequence continues at coordinate 46,149 of OENT01001277.1, read as the reverse complement.
CCATTGAAGAAACGAGTCTTCTGATAGTTTTAGTCGAATACATACATCAATTTTAATATATAATTTTGTTGAACTTCGTCTTTTTGGTTGACCATTATCATAAGCAATCAATTCATACTCATAATGATCTCGTTCTTCTCGATCGATTTCTTTGATCACTTTTAGTGTCAAACCACCATTCATCTTTGTCACTATTTCAAATGGTCCATCATTATTTTTCTCATATAAATATTTAAGTTCATAGTTAATGCGACCATTCTCGTTTAAATCAGCGTCATGTGCTTGTTCTAAACTTATTTCATATCCAAGAGGTACATTTTCCATTAAATTAAATTGATAATTTTTTGATGAAAATGTCGGTATATGATCATTAATATCATCTATATTCAATATAAGTTGTAAAAGACGATACGGTATTTGCCATTCAATTAGTTCAATTGTTAATTGACATTGTGTACATGAACAGATACGTTGAGAACATAAATATTCTCGATCAAGTGACCGTACAAGTAATAGATGACCATTTATAGAATCATAACGTACAAAAGAATTATGATTTCTACCTGAGTCAAATAAACGATAAGTTATTGTATGATTTGTTGTAAATAGTATTGTTGATAATGGTAATTCTTCATCAACACGTATGTATATTATTGATTGTTCAGGATTTTTACAAAATACATTTAAAAACATAAATAAAAAGACTATATAAAACATTATCTAAAATCTAAGCAGATGTACTAAATATAAATGTGTGTGTGTGTGTGTGTGCGTATGATTGTAATCATAAATCAATCGTAGGCACCTATATACTTTCCAGTTCACTAGTAGTATTTTTTCACAAATTATCACCTTCGCTTTTCTTTCATCAACTAACTGTATTTGACAATTAGACATACACTGTTCATTTGAGAATAAGGGCAGGTGTATGCAGATGTATTTCGAAAGCAGGATATACGCCCAAGAAATATAGAAAGAGAAAGTTCCGGAGTTCGTCTATACCAGACGAAAATTACATCGTCTCATTTTGATCTAATCATGTGAACGAGATTGTGTTCACTGTCAATTCTCATCTTATAGAGGAAATGAGATGGAAGATGAACGCGATGAACCGAACGGAAAATGTATGTAGACATTTGCGCCCAATGGCTACTATTTGTTTTGACTTACATTGCCTCGATTTATGAAATAAAACAATGGACAATGAAAGAAGCAGAAGCAAAAGAAAAACCTTGGCTGATAGTGTAAGAAAAAAGAGCATATGGCACAAACAAATTAGAAAATAACGATAGGAAAGAATTATTGAACTTACAATTGGCTCCAGCTTGAGGCCATGTTTCTTGATCATGAACTACTATTACTATGTTGTTCTCGTCTATTTCTGCTTGAATAGATTAAACAATAAACTAACTATAGATGATCATAAAATTTTTTCAACCAGAAATGATTTGATCATCAATTTCAATCGTGTATTTCAATAGAACATGAAAATTACATTGATTTAGTTTTTTAATAATGAAATGTTTCCAAAAAATATAAATAATGGTCATCTGTTAATACTCTGTTCATCAAAATAAAAGTTCAATGTAATCTAGAGGCTTCTTTTTTCTTCTTGATCGATCAATATCTTACTTTTTCCAACGTCTAGACACGCATAGATTGATTCTTGCTGCTATGCTTACCTTGCCTAAGGAAGATAACAATACATATTATATTGTTATTTCTTTTCTTTCTGATTGTTGACTACTTGATCAATTTCTCTGTCTCTCTCTCTCCCTCTCACTCAAATACTTGCGAGCGCCCTGCCATTGTCGACAACTTGAATCGATGGAGAACTTTTGACTCTTGATGACTGTACAATAATATTGAAAACGATCGAATGAATGAATAAATGAATGTCGGTCGGACGGATGTTGCCCGTTTTTCTCTCTTCTAAGTGTTATGAATGTAAACAGTTGAGTGGTAACTGCCCATTTAAATTCACATTGTCATGACGGGACACATACTTATATGCGCGTGTGCGCTCGCAATAGATTGAATGTCTCGAATGATTAAATTTTCGTATCTTCTCTTTCTCATCAATAGATATATCGGAAAGAGAAGTAATGATGAAGGAGGAGATCTGAAGTGTTGTTTGCGATTTAGTTCGAAGGTCGCCACGATGATACGATTTAACGGAAACACGCATACTCACATTTATTCTAATGACAAGATCTGATTAGCTCCTAGGAACATAGTCTTCATCGTCAATTTATATAGTGATTTAGTCGTCCCAAAGCAATCGTAATGATGCTTGACCATGGTACTGTCTATATGTCTGTAGATGTTGTTGAGATAATCGGTCTCTTACAATTAGTTATGAAATAATTACTAACAAGAGCTGCGAGAAGAATACTCTCAAAAATAGTCTTTCTCTTTCTTTCTCTCTCTCTCTTATCTGTTTTCAATAAAAACAATATCTATAGAATTTTTTCTCAATGAAAGTTCTTTCCTGTCGTTTATGTATGTATGTATGTGTGTGTGTGTCAATATATTAATGACAATACCTACATAAATTCTAATACTTGACCCTATCTGAGATGAGTAACAGCTGCCATTTTCTTGTGCTTTTACACATATGTATTGGTTGTCATATGTACAGACAGTATACAAGCAATAGAAGCAATAAAGACAGAATACTTATGTCATTCACTTACTCACTCAGGCTTTGCTTATATACTTCCACTTGTTGTTTATTCAATCCATTAGTGTGAAGACATAAAGTTGTCTTGGTCGAAATGTTTTTGCGTGACTGTATCTTATCCACTTTATTTCTTGTGGTTGGTTTTTTCCTCCTCTGCTCTCATATGACTTATGGGACTTACTTGTTGATTTTTAATTAGAAAGAAACAGATTGGATGAAAATCACTGATAAAAATCTCTGACACACATGCACATATTGAATATTGACAAAGATCGTCGATTCCATGCGTGTGTGTATGTGATTCGGTTACATCATTTTCTGCAAAAGAGAAAATGAGAGTCAGTACTCGGTCCTTTCTCTTTTTTATGATTATTTGATGAACGGACAACGGCAATAGCAACAGCAGTCGAAAGAGAAAAAAGTGGCGTATACATAGGCAAAGCAGGAAGGAAGTCTTTAAGTAGAACTAAGAGAAAAAGAGAGAAGCGATAGAAAAGAGTGGAGGAGACAGGGGGGGGGGATGCAGCATATCAATCATGAAAATATAACGCAAAAACGAAATAAAAACGAGTATCCGATCGTTGAAAAAATACGTGAGTCAAAAAAGCCTAATAAGAATACTGATAAATACAATATGATGTTTATCCAAATGTAATGAACTGTTTTTTCTGATCGTAAAGATAAATAGAACACCTTTTCTTTTGTAGGATTTCACATGATGATGATGTTTCTTCATGAGCTTATATTACATAAAAAGAAGAGAGATTGACATCAATAGTCATCCAAATGAGAAAAGAGATCGCAAGAAAAGAAAGAAAGAAAGTATACTCTCAAGAAGGACAATGATCGTCGACTACGAATTGAAATTTAGTGAGAATAAAATGCAGACGATTTTCTCCAATATCGTGCGTACATACCTACGTATAATTTGAAAATCAATTCTATTATTCATTGAGAAAAAAATGATGAATAAGTTTTCTTTTTTATCCTATATAAACGACATATTCTATTCATCTTTTGTTCTTTCATTCAATTTTAACTTCTAAGCGATGACTTTGCATCATCTAGCATCACGTTTTTCCATCTGTCTCATACATTTGTTGCTGTCGCTACTCATTAGTTGGTCAGATTTGTGCTACTGAACGTGCTTACCAACCTAATTGATGTCAAAAATGGAAGAAGAATAAGAAAGAGCCTTATTTCTCTAATCACAAGTGACACGGGTTGTCGCGCGCGCACTCGCCGTTCGTCCAGCATTAAGCATGACACGACCAGATAAAATATTAATCAGCTAAATTGCACAATCATGGCTGTCTTTTTCTCATAAAATCCTATTTTCTGTTCTATCGATATTTTAGACCATTGGGAGACAATTAAGCTTTGCTCTAGAACGTCTTGTAAGATTACAATTGAGTATGGAAGAAGACGAAGAAAAAAAAATCACCTGTCCATTATGCCTTTGTATGTATGTATAACTAATGCATTGATTATGCAAGTGTACAATTTTGACATAGACACACAAGATTAATTCAGAAGAAAAAAAAAAGAATTCTAAGAGTAAACAATTTTCTTGTCGACAATGACACAAGTGATTTGTGTTATGGAGCAGATGTCTTTTATAAGCTTATATATATATATATATATATGTACGTTTTTAGACACAAGTAGCAGATTTATATATGTAGTGAGTGTATCACTTGATGTTTCTCATTCATTTAATTCTGTAAAAAAAGATGAAGAAAGAATGTAATCTTTTGTACAGAACGCACACAATTACTCACTCGAATTTCATTCTAGTGTTCATTGAACAAAACGTAATGTGTGAAAAAGAATACAAGTATGTGCATGGTCGCGTGTCCTTCTCACTTTACTTTTCTCAATTCAAATTCTAGTGAAAAATACCGAAGGGATGAATGTTCATTTATAATGATGTGATGTTGTAAGAATTATAAAAAATAAATTTGACACGAGAAAGAAATAAAAGACATTTACAAGATGTATCTTGCCTAAATCGACGTGCATCGTAATAATAAAAGTACACAAAGAAGAAGAAAAAAAAGAAACATTACCATAAATTTTTCCGGACATAAATATTAGAACAATTCATTGTCTATATGATTATCAATCGATTAAATGGTGTTTAGAGTCTTTTTGTTTCTCATCTAAAGAGCTATTCAATAAATAGTGGTACACAAATCTCTCACCTTAACTAAACGACCTCCATCTGTCATATCCGTTGACATACGATGTGTACACATGCACTCAAAAATTGTGTTATGAAAGAATCGATCCATAATTCATCGTGCATACATATACACACACTATCATACTAAGTCAATTATCCGTGGTAATATTAGGAGAATGCACAGGCTGTTATATTCATCAGCATTCCATATTCTATATTCTTACATCACGATGACCGGCGAGGTGATACGTCAAGGATATTCATACTCACACTTATCATAAATTCATTCCAGCAAAGAAGTGTTACATTTCACATTGATGAGAAATACTGATGCAACAAATACTTACCTTGAGCTTTGACAAGATTCATTCTTATAACACAAAAATTTTATCGATTTATTAATTACCCAGTCATCATCTGAAGAGCAAGTGCATATGTGTATTTATATTATAGAATTGACACACTGTGTTTTTGATGTATGCCGTTGATCGACATCGATTAATTCATAGAGAAAAACGATTTGCAATCGACCGCATACTGTGAACAAGAGTATAAGCAAGGACGATAGTGAATAGCAGTTTGTATGTTTGTTTACGGTACTAGCTTATCATCGTTCATTGTATTACACATACGCATCTGCGCGGTCAAAAGGAATAATTTGTATGTTGTAGTGTCGGTCAGTTCGCTTTTTTTTTTAAGTTTAAAGGCATATACATACAAAAAAAATTCTCTTTGAAGAAAGTAAGACAGCGAGAAAAGGAGAGAGAGAGAAAGAGACGCTCACGCGCAGAAAGTATTGCAACGTATGTTTGAAGCAGATGGACAAATGAGAATGAACAAAAAGATCGATAAGCGATGCAGTGACCGTAGCATGACACGACAGACACTTTTTAGATATTCATCACGAGTGACGATGACAAGTCCTCGGCACCATTATCATCATTGCTATCATTATCAACAAGGGATTTCAAGGACATGAGAAGGAAAAAAATCGAGAGATAGACGAATGCCGTCTACAACAATAGAGATCAAATGAATAGATGTTCGAAAATCTTATGGGACATTTTTATAAACATATTCGACGGCAAAATATTTTTTTTTTGAAGATGTATACAAGTCGCATAGGAATATCATTTTAATGTATGCATGAGACATTTTTATATTTTGCATTTATAATGACTTTGGACTTCGTCAAAAAAAAAACACTCGAAAAGACAGTCTATGTACAGCAACTGAGTTCATTCAATAGATGGTCTTTACGAGTGAGTGCAGTAGTAATAATCTTGTTTTCACAGGATCATTGATGAATTGTACGAGAAATTCTCTAATGGTGATTTGCGCGTGTCTATGCCTTTGAGGCATTGTAAAGTTTCTATCTACTATCATCACTTATTATTGATCTTTTTTTGCTCTCTTAACACACATAATAGTAATTAATTTGCTTGTTCGTTTTTTTTTCTTGGCTCGTTTTCTTTTCATGATATCTTTTCGGAAGGCTCATCTGCTAATACTTATCTCTTTTCTTTGCTTTTTTTACTTGATGTATATGGCATACAAGTCGGTCGATGTACAATGACGATGACGATCGCACACATCAAACATCGTGCTTCTTATCACATGCTCATGTCCGTACTAAGATTAACAGACACAAAGTACATGCACAGACACTTCATGTGTTAAGAGAAAGAGAAAAAGAATAGTAATATTGCCTCACATTGAACAGATTATGTCGATGATCATAGTACTATTGTTATGATGAACTGAAGAGAAAGAATTAGCTCAATGTACATAGATACGAATAAATTGAAATCTGCTTTATATTATTCTTCTCGAACTACAATGATTAGTGAATGGTCTATTTAAAAATTAGACGATGAATTTTCGATTAACTATCGAAAAGATTGTTGTTACACATGCATACATATGCATTAGTAGATACAATTCGGATCCAATCACAGCATTTTAAATGATTGTTATTGTTTTTCTCTCAGAAATGACATGCCTTTTTTCAATATTAATAGAAGCTATTGTTTAGTTAGTTCAAACGTATGGCAACTTTTTGATTTTTTTTTGTAATATAATAGATGTGATGAACGAAGGTTATTGTCATGATGTTAATTAGATACACAGTATGAAAGCCATTGTTTAATGAAATTCCAGATGTTCTTCCGGTTGAAATAGAAGCAACTTACGGTAATCCTATTCATCCAGTTGTGATGCACATTCAGTAGGGCTCTTATTTTTAATATGTTTGCCATTGTCTCAAGATTATTACCTTAATATAGATATATTAAATATATTTTTGTTTCATGTGGCTCTACAATGTGACAGTAACAGTATCTGTTTTTTATTCAGTTAATTGTTTCGTCATCTAGCTTAAATGAAGCTACGTCTTGTAGTTGATCTCGCTTCTTTTCGCATGATATTCCGATGACTCTCATTTTAAAATTACATCGATCTTGTTCAAGTATTTTTCTTGTTTACTATTACAAATAATTTTATATATAGAGGTATGTGCAAATGTGAATGGGTAACAGAATTCAATGAAAGAGGCAAATTTTACAAAAAAATATCTCTCATGTACATGAATAATAAAAGTCATCAGTCAATCGCAAATCTGATTTAGACCACATACACACTTCATGCATTATCACATGAAAATTAGTTTTCACAACGTATAATTTTCATAAGTAGAGATTTAAAGGATAATTCCCACACTGCCTCTTCTTTCGTCCTTTGTTCAAGTGTTCCTAATGATTAAAAATTGTTCAAATAGCTAAACAACAACTTCTACTACAGACGGATCACGAAATATGAAGGAGCATGATTATTATACTGATAATTTTCGATTGAATATTTGCAATATTTTACGTAATAGTGTACACGGGCATATAGCAACCATTGTTCAATTTCATCCGATCATGATAAATATTTTTTTTCTAAATACACTTGAGTGTATACCAAAGGGAATGTTGAGCTTTTTCGAGATCAGCTTTAATCCTTTTCTTTTGTGAGATGAGTAAACAAAGATTTTGAGTTCGATTGTAGTTGTTGGATTTCAATCATTAATTTAGAGATTTCAAAGTAGAAACGAATGACAGATGGTGCCTTCGAAGACTTGTTTCTCTAGTGTTGGTGTTTCAGATTCTACAACAGCCGGACAAACAGCAAGAGAGTAATCAGCTGAAACTAAATTTGCGTCTTCCAACTATCTGAAGTAAAAAAGTGAGTTTCAAAACAATTATTATGAAAAACGTTTGATCATTCAGTAAGTGTGTCAAGATCAGTCATTTCGATTTAGACGAAAATTCGTATAGAGTATAGCATATGAGACTATCACAGATTGTACCTAACTTATATTCTAAAAGGTTGTACTTGATAGAAATACCGGGTAATATAATCAAATGTAATTATTCGATGAATAAAAGTGTTTTTTTTACTTCTCTTAAGTTCTACTTCATTTGTATCGTACTAACTAACTATAGAGGCATCATGATCGACGGTAAACTGAACAAAAAAATCTTCTTTTTTCTTATGTGTACTAACACTTGAAAATATGTACCAAATTATTTTTCCTTTCGTTCCGTGACATAGGGAAAATAAATCCTCGATTGTATAAAAACAGTAAATAACAAAACAAAAAGAATTATTGTAAAAAATAAAACTCCATAATAAAAACATACAATGTCAAATCATTCGAGCCAAATATGAACTTGCCGTTGTTTTTTATGACAACGATATTTTTCTGGTAAATCTTGTATCCATTGCGAGAACAAATTGAGAATAGAACTATCTTCTTCGTTTTCACTTTCGTTATCAGAATCATCAAAAATATTTTCATTGGCATTAATTCGAAAAATAACGCTAACAAGATCCTGATCTAATTGTTCGAGAATATATTGGCAACTATCAATATGATCGACTGGAATAATCAAATGGTTAATTCGAGGAAACATGGCACAAAATGGTTCAACATGAACGGTTCGTGGATCTCCATAATTATTTGGATCGATAATGATTGAATGAAGACACTTTGCATAAGAAAATTTAGCAGCGTTTAAAGCATCGAGAAGATGCGTACTCGTTTTTACTGTTTTTATGTTCGGCATCATATCTAACAATGCAATGAAATCGATTGTTGGTACACTGTCTTCCCTGTTCAATACTTCAATCGTTTTAAAATTCACGAATCTTTTTAAATCATTAAGAAGTGACTTTGATTTTGGCCATTTCCCATAGATAAATAAATTTTTAACATGAGAAAAATGAGGAAGCATATAATCCTAAAAACCATCAAATCAAATTTAGTATCATAACACTTTCATTCATGATTAGAAAATTCTCTATTTTTATCTCAAGAAATTCAGAAATGATAAATATTTGTTTTTAACAATCATCTGCAAACGTACAATTTTTAATGGATGCACGTGTATTTCTTACCTCTGACAAAGGCTTCGCTATGTTCGATGTATCTATATACAGGTCATGAACATTATCCATTGAATGACTTTGTAATATTGCATTATCAATGGTAGTTGAACGATAGTCGAATGAAGATGAAACGTTTTTCAAGACATAGAATTCGTTGAGATATGGTAAAGTGTACAGAACAACTTCGTCTTCATACTTTTCTAATGATACAAACCAATGCTTTTCTTCAATCCACAGCGATGTTCCGAATGAATTAATGCATAGATCAGCATCCCATACAGAAGAATCTGATAAATAAACTGAGAAAACGAATTCAAATAAATCCATATTCGACGCAATAGTTGCCCATCGATTACCATCTAGTATTGATTCATCACTGTATCCAGTTGATGTATTCAAACGAAAATGTTTCAACGTAGGCATCTCTTGAAGCATCCATTCGATTCTCGACATAGCCATCGAACATTCATCGATTGTCAACGATTTTAAATGATTAGTCGATTCTATGGGTGCGAATCTTTCGTTTCTTGGTAAAGGATTTTCTTCGTGATTCGAATTTTCTTCCATGTCGTTCTCTTCGACATCTTCAACAACATCACTATTCTCATCGTCTTCATGATGATTAGGAGCATGATTCAAATTAACTTCCTCGTCGAAATTCAAATCGCTCACTTTTAATGTTTCTAATTGAGGTGCATGAACAAATGTATTTCGAACGAAACTAACACTACAATTGCCTTTGAATGTAATATGTCTAAATGAACATTGATCAAGCCAAGGCAATGGATTAGATGTAGCTCGACTATATGATAGATCGAAGTAGACTTTGCGAAGTGAGGGTTTATTAAGAACAGACATAATTAATTCAACAAATATATCACCATACATCTCATCACTATTAATTATTTTTATCGTAGAAAAATTCAATAATGATGTGTGATCAGCAATAGGAATTAATATTTGATTCATAAATTCTTCATTATTAATTTGTACGAGTGTTAAACAACGAAGACGGACAAATGCACCCATAGAATATTTTGTAAGAAATAATTCAACTAATCCAGGATTATTTTCATCATCTGATAATGTTAATTTGGTTATTTGTTCTGGACGTATTCGAGAACAGATTAAATCAAAATTAGTTAATGAAAGACTTTTTAAATTAAAATGATATTTATCATAACTCAATAAAATGCTATCAAACTGATCGCATACATTGTACAATGATATGAAAATCGTTTCGGTATCTAATTCATCTAATATTTTATAAATAAGTTCCACCGGTAATTGGTCGATGATAAATGGCGATGGATCATTGATAGGCGATAATCTATCGATGATAGGCGACAATGAAAAGTGCGATAATGGTGCAACCTTTGTATTAGTGCAACCCATTGTTTTTATTTTTCATAATAGTAACGCATGCACATGTTTACCTTCATCGTTTTAGAATTCTTTCTTTCTCACCTTGTGTTCTCTGTCGATGGAGTGCGATAGAAAGCAAAGGCACACGCTCTTTTAAATTTGCTTTCATTCACGCTCATTCTACTGTGTATTGGTTGCCGTTGGCAAAAACATTTCAATTTAACTTGAAAAATAAACATTTCAACAAATATATTGATCAAAATTTCCAGCTGAAAAAATGGGTTTTAAATCTTATGAATTTCGATGAATATTGAATGTGTTGTACGCACTTCATTAGAAATGCGGTGTTGTTCGATTCGAATCATTAACATGTATTGATTTGTTTAATTCATGGAAAATATTTCACACGACCTAGCAAGAATATTTTCAACTTAAAGATAATTGAACAGAAGTTATTCATGAAGTTTTACTTTTTATAGAGGCATCATGTGACTTTTGCGTGAAGGCGTTTTTTAAGTTTGACAAAAAGGAAAGAAAAGAAATACAACAATGTCAACATTCAGATACGGTTAAGTACATCAAATTGTTGTTGGTCATGTAGAAAATAAGGTGACAGACAACTACATCAAATTGATAACATACAAATTGGTACAAGTCATGTTCAAGATATGTTCAAATAAAATTTATATTGCTTTTTTATAACACTTCGGATTCGTTCGACTTTGGGTGTGAGTGTAGGTTACTCAAATAGAGTATTGTTTTTGATATTTTCCATCTGATATAGTATGACTGATTGAAAATCGACTCTGCTTAAATATTGATTAAATCTAGTTTAGCTTGAAAATCTTACTGAAAACATTCTTGAAGACAGAGAAAAAGTAGAAATAGATGTTTCCAACATAATAATGTATTGATGCTTTCTTCATGAATGATTTCATCCTACAATTTGATTGAGCAGCAAATATCAAATTTTGATGAATAGTAACAATTTCATTAATTTTTTTAACTGCCGACTATCAAGTGTCAAGCATAGAACGATAGAAATAGATCGTTCATTTTCATCTAAATCTTTATGAATCATAGCTTCAAACAAATAATTTATAGGAAGTCATAGAAGAACCTGTTTTCGCAATATTCTCAACATATCAAGTCTAAACGAATGTATTAAATTTCTACACATGAATTTAGTATAGAAATTCATGTTTCCCAAATGAATGAAATTCTATGGGACATCATAGGACAATTAACGATCGTTTTATGACAACTTATTTTATTATCGACGGTAAGATCTAATTGTTTTTGAAATTAACCCATGGCTTATAAGTTTCAGAGTTTATTTTCTTTGTTTTGTATGTTTGATGTCGAATGAAGAGGTTCAAGCATGCTAGAGAGATGATGAGAGTAAACCTCAAATCGTTTGATCAGTTGCATAGGAATTTTTAACCGTTAGTTAGTTTTGAGAATAAAATGAAGGTTAAGTATAATTCTTTTAAAAGAAACGTTATATCTCTATATGTAACAAGATGCAATGTAAAACGGTGTGTCTTTTGAGATTTGCAGAAAAAGCGTCCAATTCACTATCGATTGCCAACGTTAAAAGCATAAGCAACAATAATCACATAGGAATAAAACTTTCATACTGTCTGCCGTTGATTGTTTCTAAAAATAAAACTCGCACAAATGTTTGATTTTTCAAAATTTCAATCTTGCCAATTGAAATTTATCTGGTTTTGGGTAATTTTAAAATTTTAAAGACGATTATCTTTCTAGTTAGTCAAGTAAACGATCAGAATATACTTCATATCATAATCTAACTTGAAAGGAAATCAAATGAGAAGGTTAGAACATTGTAGTGAACTACTATAATATTATTCTCTTATTTTCAAATGATTCTTATTCTTGAAAAACAATTGGATAATGAAAATGTTATATTGTATTTAGTGGGAAACATTTCACATGTAAAATTGATGTCGATTAGTTCTAGTTGAAACATAACTAACGTAAGTATTCATTAATATTCTTTTATGTCAGTGGGCATCTACGAAATCAGAGAGAGAACTCGTCTTCAGACAAATACTTACTGAATAAACATAGATACTTTTACTTTGTAGCTAAATCGAATAAACTCAACAGAGAGTATGAACATCAAGTGATTAAAAATAGAACGAATATATTGAAGTATCCATACAAATGAACCATGAATGATTTATTTACTTATTTTTATATAATTCCATTGCTCTGTATACAGAATGAGTTCTACAGAACAAATCGATAATACTGTTTCTAGTTCAATTTAAATTTATATCGAACTATTTCGTTTATGTAGACCGTAGGAAATTTTCATGAATCTATAGAATATTTGTCACTATCAAAATAAAACAATAAAATGATTAAAATTTTACACTTATTATTATGAAAATTCATGCGAACGATATCTATCGTGTTGTTGAAGTACTTCGTACTTCAGTAGATCTTCGTAATGCTTGAGCTTTATTCACATGGCTGAAGTCTACGTTTAATGCTCTATCATGCATTTTTGTCACGAATCTTAGTTCAAATAAAAAGCTGCCAGTAATCTATGAAAAAACTAAATGACATAGAGCATAGACTCTATTTCAGCCAAGGGCATAACTCGGCTCTCAAAGCAGAGAGGGGGGGGGCGAAATGTGAATATAGGTTACATTTTTCAATCTTTAGAGGAAATTTTCAAAAGTAGGGAATGGTATGACGCGTCCCCCTCCCCTTCTTATTGACCCTCCTGGTCTCACTATGAATTCTAGACTGGTTATACCGTTAACTATCAATAGACTCTCAATACTATGAAAGTAAATAATAGGAGAACGTTTTTTCAAAGAAGAACAACTATTGGACTAGAAAATTCATGGTAAAGATTCAACTACTACTGTTCTTCAAGAATTCTCAGGAACAGTCGAAACAGTTCATTGACTTTTAACTATTCTTTGGTAATACATCAACAACATCTTATGCTCATATCTAATATCAAGAAATTATTAGTTTCTTTCAGTTCATTTATGTATTATCTCTGAAGAAATCTTTCAAAGCAATACTTTTAGTAACAAATGATGGTCGTAAAAGGATACAATGATATTTTCATCATAAAACTAGCTCATTGTTGACTTTATTTTGAATACTAACTGTAATAGGTGATGATGAGATTAAACAAGACTGCTCAGAATACAATGCTTTCTACTATTCTATTGAGAATAATTCATATTTATATCCCAAACACTTTTTGATAGATATTCCCTACGATATGATCTCTCTCCCCATTTGAATTCAAACAGGTGAAATTAAAGCAAAATGTTTTCAGCTGATAAATGTTACTATCGGATATAAATTTCAGTTGCATATTATTCGTTGTCATAGACCTTTCAATATTGTAGAAAAATGGATCAATACAATTCACATTGATGGGGAAAATACGAATGAAATAAAATTAATAGCAAGTTCAACCACATCTATTTGTAAAAGAACAATCATTAATTAAAACAATCTAAATCGAACAGTTCTTTAATAAATCAGGTACAGCGAATATAACGTACCTAGGGTTTAAATGAAGAAGCGAAAGTAAATCAAGTTGATAGTATATATAGAAAAACCTAGTAGTTAAAGTCGTATGATTTTCATGAATATTCTGAACATTATCGATTTCAAATTAAATTATAAACATTGATGCAAACTTAAAAAATTCATTTTAGAAAAAATTCGAAACAATAATTTCTACTAGGCTATAAAAATGACTAAGTTTTTTCAGCGACAAATGATTATTTTATTGAATTATTTTCTTTTCAGTGATAGATAAAACAATATATATATATATATGACATCATTTCGAATAAATATTTACAAGCAGATACAAAGTAAAAAGAAAAAAGAAAAATGAATGATTTAACAGCCGATATTGTATTCGTTTAAGCACATTACCGTTTCTTCAGTCACTTGTTGAATCATCTAAAAGAAACTATGTGATGAATGAAATCGCTAATGAGGAAGAATATTCACTATTAGTGCAGCAGGTATTCGTTTTGATTGTCTTTTTGATTTACGTCTGTTAATGACATTATGTTCTGTTTTGCCATTGGAAACGATTCGATTTTCGACAATATCAAACGATGAATTTGGAGTGGATGTCATCACCTAAACAACCAAAACATAGATATAACTGAACTTCGTAAAGTGTCTTTATTCAATAGTACTTTTATTTGGCCGTGAATATTTTTCATCGTATGTAAAAGTGAAAAATCCAGCTCGTGATCATCGGTACGTGCTGGTGGATGAACAACTAGTGTGGTAGCTGGTCTTGGCGGTGATGCTTGTGACAGTGGAGGTGGTCGTGGTTTAGTTCTCTTTGTTTGACATTCAGTTTTGCTACCGATTTTCTTCAGTAGTTTTTTTCCTGAGCCAGCAGAAGGTGTTTTAGCAGGATGGCGTGCTGAACCAACGGTATTTATTTCTTTAACAACCAATCGACGGGGCTAAAAGCAATGTATATACATATTTATTAAATAGATTTACCATTAAATTCAACATAACTCGACATACTGTAGCAGCTGGTGTTCTTGATCGCACAGGTGTAAGTGCTGAAAGTTGTGATGCTGCTACTATGGTTGCAAGCGTTTTCGTAGCCATAGACGGTGGTAATGCAGAAGTAGGTACCTGATGATGAACTTCATCAAATTTTTGTCGAATAGGTATATTATCAATTAAAAATGTTGAATCATTGTATTCAGATAGAACATTTAAAAATTCCTGTTCTATTTGTGGTAATTCTCGATGAAATTTTTTACGTTTACGTCCTTCCACTTCAGCATTGTATCCACGTATACGAAAACGACCAGGATCTGTTGATGCTTTCTAAATCATGAAAAAATAAGAATAAATTTTAAAAGTTTAAAAAAATAAGTAAATGTTCACATACAGTAAAAGCCACAAAATCATTCCAGAATGAAAGCCATTTCTCATATGCATCAACTATTGGTTTACGTTTTTCGTAGAGTTGACTAATGCGTTCATATTCAGTGTCATATGCATTAAGTAGATCCGGTGATAAAATTTCTATTTAAAATGAAATTAGATAGAGAATAAAAAAAAGAAATAGACAACGTTTCAATCTTACGAGAATCAAGTTTATTAAGAATAACTTGCTCATCCTTTCCTAGATGCGTCTTTTCTAAGAGATTGATTATTTGTTGATGAATCGAACTTCGATATTCTTCTCCATTTTTCATTCGTTCTTCATGACAACGTGCAACTTCATGTTCAAGCTATAAACATTTATTCTATATTTACTTTAAAATAAATTTCGTTTCCTTTACTTGTTTAACAACAAACTTATTTATGTTTTCACTTCCATTTTTATAGATCAAACAGTAATCCTTTTCAGGATCTTTACCTAAACGTTCGTAAAGATGTCCTAGTTGATTGTGTAATGTAAAGAAACGAGCTCTTTGTGCTTCTATTTTATTTTCCAACTAAAAGTAAGAATAAACACACATCATATTTTATTCAGCAAAAGGAAGGAAGAATTTTCGATGAAACTTCTACCAGATTCAGTTATCAAATACCATGAAAAAACTGATACTACACGCATAGAGATTCGTGATATTTCCCATTGGTCTCGAGACAGTGTCACTCAGTGGACAGATACGAAAGCGAAACCTAACTTTATTATAGAGTAAACTACACATTTCAGAGTTGACACCCACTGATGCAATCGAAGGAAGTCTTCTGATTTATATTCAACGAACTATTTTGTTAATTCAAAAACTTGAGGAACATTGTTATCAATACTCGGAGTGCTTCATAGATTTGCTGATTTATCTTGAACCTGTCACAAATGAAGTCTGGTGCAAATTCATATATTGTAACAAAATTTTATTGGTATACACTCTTTTATGGATATCAGCGATATTCTACACGAGCTCTAAAAAGTAGGCTGCTAATATTCATCGTACGTCTACTTGTCTGCATTATGAATAGCTATGAATTCATTTGCTCATTGAATATTTGACATTTATTACCAATTCGATATTGGTTTTTCAATCTCTCAGTCATGAAATTATGCTGAACGAAAAACTGTCGCATAATTTAACAATCTATGAATACTTCAATATTTTGTAGAATAGCTTCTGAAAAATAATTTGAATCGTTATTCATTAACTGTACCATAAATAAGTTGAAGTTTCAATTCTATTACTTGCTTGTTCGTGATAAAAAAATGATCTGTAGATGAAAGACTACTATCGATGAAAATCGAATATCAATGAACTGAACTAAATCTAAAAGTATTTCAGTCGAAAAAACAATGCGTTTCGCACATAAGCATGCTATACAACTGAACTTTTTCTATAGGTCGAGAGAGGCTTCAACTGATAATACTAATTCTTAAAAATGAAAATACGATCAGTTCTCCAACATTTTCATGATAATTGAAAAACATCGTGAGCAAACACTTGAGTTACATGATTGGAGAAGTTCATAAACGTTAGTAGTTTTCATACATCATTTGTTAGGTAAACGATTAACTTACATCAAGTAATGTGCTCTCGATTTCATTCAGACAATCAGCCGTTAGACAACAATCAAAGTTTTCATGAAGAAGATTGCTAACTGTTGATGATGATGGTGTCCATTCTAATTGTTCTGCATATTCTTTTAGTTTATGATAATATGCTGTGACTTGATTATGACGAAGATCCTAAAGATGCAAGAGAAAAAGTTAACAACTGAATCGGATTTACTCCGTCTTTCTTCTATTACAGACTTTTAAATCGCTAAGCATTTTGATATGATCTTGGATCTTTTTATTCATTTCTGCAAGAGACATCGTAATGTCTGAAAGAAAGATTGTTTTCTATTGTTACAGTAATGATGGATCAAAAAAGACTAACTTTCATCGAATTCAATCGGTGAACTATGAAGTAATGTACATAGTTCTGTTTGTTTACTATCTAGTTCCCTTTTTTGTTGAATCAATTGACCTTCATTAATTAATAATTCTTGCATTTTCTTATCGATGTAGATTTCTTGTTCTTTTAATTTTAATTTATCAAATACGATTGTCTAAACACATGAATTTATAATGAAGAAAAATCATGAAAATAAATACGTACATCAATCAGAGATGAAAGACCAGTACGTGAAATTAGCTCTTCATAATCTTCAATCGATTGTTTCAGTAGTTTCCTTCGTTTATTCAATTGTTCTTTATAGGCTAACTGTTTGTTTTCTATTAATTTCTGAAATATAGGAATGTCAGAGAAAGTTAACGTTCAATATCGTCATTTTAGACATTACTCGTGTATATTCTTCTACTTTCGTTGCACGAGATGACCATTGATGTTCACTGAAACCGAATGAAGTCCATAAACGGTACCATTCCGTACATATGGTGCTATGATCAAGTACTATTGCATCTTCCGTACTTGTGTGAGGATTACTGAAAGACAACAACAATGTAGGATGATCGACCATCGTGAAAAATACTTACGGTGGGTGTTTTGCAGTTCGATGAACAGATTTTTTTCGTTGATGAGGCATTTTTTTTCGTTAAAAAATTTTGAAGCGAAATATGGAAACAACAAGAAAAGAACGACTTCGGAATCAACGAGACGATCGTTCGTTAGCGGTCTTTATCTTAGTTGGCCAATAAGACTCGTACTAAGAGTCGAACGCTCAATGATATACGACATCTATATTTGATTATCTCGATCGTCTTTCTCACCAGCGATACGAATAGCAGGTGTACCCAGCATAATCAAAGTGTACAGAACCCTTGCTAAGTCTCGAATACACGCTGTTTTGCACGCTGCTGACCAAAACAAAGTGTACGCAGAACACTTTGTCTACAAAATTAACACTTTGCTCTCTATCGAAAAATCTAATTTGTATATGAATTAATTCTAATATCAGTGGATGCGAAAAGCTGACTTTGAACGATATGACCTTTGCCTTTCATTTTTACGATCGACTAGTGCTACTTTTCGTATTTTTTTCTTACGTACAGTATTCACCATTCTTTTTCTTTCCTCTTTTAACATGAAGCGAATAGTTTGTTTAGCAGATATAAAAATGAACACGTGTTTTTCTAGATTATACCGTAAGTTTCGATACATACACTGTGGTACCCTCTGGTTACTAAAGTAAAGTGTACCGATACGTTTTGTTCAATAAACCAAAGTGCATGAAACCATTTTCTTTTCGATTTCCATTCGTAACGCTGTTTCTCACGTTATATACAGTCGAGACTTTGATGATTATCTGAGAGAAAAAGGACATGTCAATGATCATGTGTAAACTAAAACAACTTTTATATTATCATACTGATACATCTTCCGAAATCTTGCCCACGTTTGAATATCCATCCATCTTTCAAATTGTAATGCATGTTTTGCATATAAGAAAAAGTTATTTGGCTACGAGTACTATCTTACGTTCAATTTTTTTTCAGTTTTATGCTACTTTCGTATTGCCATAATGAATTTTCGAATGATTCAGCGTAGCTTACTCGAGACGTGCATTGAATCACGTAGATCCATCGCATTCAGTATTAGATTTATCTACTTCAATCACCAATAATTGTACAAAATCTAGGAAATAATTTCAGTTCTAATAGTTTAGTTAGTGTCAAACGCATTAGTATAGTAACTACTCGAGTATGAATTGTGCTCCGATCTTGTCGTTGATGTGAATGCTTGATAATTTACGTACTGAGCTACTGGAATGATGAATGTAAACAATGACTGAAAATAATATACTATGGTATCCTTGTATGTGATGAAATGACATTCAGAGAAATATAATTCATCAGACGCATTATTTATGGTAAGATGCATAATCCAAAATACTCATAAAGGAAATTATGGATGTAAATGAATTTTGAGAGGCTCTATAAATAGAAACAAAGTTCTTATCTCAGGCAGAAATAGCATATCCATGAGCTCAGTCGATTGGTTAAGATGTATTAAATGATAATGAATAAACAGAATAATCAAGATTCATCCGACTGACTATTCTCTTGTCTGATAGTACTTTTTCATACAAGACGCTTTAATACAAGCCTTATATGCATGAAAAAAATTAGCATTTGTATTGCAGAAAAAACCTATAATATTTGATAATTCCTTAACATACTGTGAGCGATCTGCCAGGCAAGCATAATTATTGTATTCTCTTGATCTTGAGCCAGCTAGGCCGTGAGTGAGATAAAACACATAGTTTTCTGTTTTTCATAAAGTTTTGAAATCGACTATTATTATCAAATATCGAAACACCGAGAAAATGTGAGTTTGAATTCATGCGAAATTCACTCCGTCTATGAAATCAAGCCCATACAATTTGAAAGTTTCATGATAACATCAAGATTCAATTATTTATTCTCGTGTACTATTAGAGTACACAACTAGAATAAACATTTTCGATTCTGAATGCTGTTCAAAGAAAATTTTCGGAAGTTGATTTCGTTGAAAACAACGTACTCGAACTGATTAATAATGAATTAGCTAAGATATATTTTTAGGTATGATGTGCAAATTTATTTGATGCAGATGCTATTTGTAAAAAGTTCTTTGGTAAATCCTAGCGCAGTTCATTTTCCAACTGTTTCTGAATTCGTTCAACCGAACGTGTAGTATATCATGTATAAGTTTACGTGGTACTGGAATAATGTCTGTCATTGTGCATAGGAAGGTGTGATGAGAAAGAAAAATATCTTTTACGATAATTACCCAGGCAGACAAAAATTTGGAAAAACAAGTTTAAACGTTTAATCATGAACGCCGATTGTGAGTCACTAACGCTCATCAGTAAAACGCAAGAAACGCGTTTTTTACGCAGAATTTTCACTTTCGGAGCGTGAAAATGGATAAAAACTCTAATTCTGATGGTTTGAACACATTGGCTTTTAAGTTATCGGATAATTGTGTGTTTTAATGCTCAATTCTAGAGCTTTTATCCGTTTTCACGCTTTGAAAGTGAAAATTCTGCGTAAAAAAACGCGTTTCTTGCGTTTCACTAATGAACGTTAGTGACTCACAATCGGCGTTCCCGATTGAGCTTTGAAACTTGTTTTTCCAAATGCTTGTCTGTCTGAGTATTGTCCTCGGTATACAGCACGGAGTCTAGTGTGTTGCGCATCGGATATGTTCTATTGTTACTTTGTATTCGCTTATCAAATGTCGAGTCTGAGCTGATGATAGTAAAGCTCGAAATAACATTTATCTTATGCAAATCTGTTGTGCGGTATCAGCTGCAATTTTAAATACAACAAGTGAGATATCAGAAGTTTCATTCAGCTTGAAGATAATCTAAAACCTCCCTATCTGTAGTCATTTTTATGTACAGTACCTTGAAATCTGACTTGTTCTATTTGGGTATATCACAAAAATGTAGATACGTTTGATAAAGTTTCCTGACAACGTCCATTGAGTACATTTAAGTATAATTAAAAGTGAACCAACTTCATGAGACAATCTCAGCATAAGTTACTGTTGAAAGTGATTGGCATAGTAAGAAATCTTAATAAATATCGCTGAAATTCCAGTAAATCTTCTACAAATTATTCAGTCGACAACATTCGTGCAAAGCCAACACTTGAACTAGACCAGTAATAGATATCAATATATTTTCCGACAATTCAGATTTATTTCTTTTGCACTATTTCAACCTCTTTCACCTCAAGAACACATACTTGTATGCATCCATTATTATTTTCAAGGGATCATTTGAAACCATGTTTGGAGCATTTATTATATACTGGCATTGTGATTTACATTGTCAACATTCATACATTTATCCACATTACTTACAACTGTCGATCTCTTCATCAGACTAATGGCTATGTATTACCATGCAGACGATGATTTCTCATATCCTTTCTTCATATAAGACGGGTAGGAATATACACATATTTTTATAGTGACATACCTCCTAAGTTCTTCGCATCTGAAAAAAGAAACATCGACAGTCGTGTATCTAGTTGACTGATAAATCTAAAAATTGTTTTGCATCAGACTGACTGTTAGTAAACTTAAAACTTGATGAACAGAGTCGATGATTAGTACGAATGTAGAGAATCTCTGAAACTTCAATCTATCCCAAGATTACTATTCATGAATGTAAGTTTTATGAATTTCGGTATACAAGCATGGCAGTTTTTGTATAATCATGAAACTGTGCATCTTGCGATAAATAAATATGATTCAGTGTGGTCATTTATCTTTCGTTTCCCAGTAAAAACGGTCTTATTCGTTAGAATCTTCTGGTTTTAAAAAAAAATAGTATCCCTTCTTATTTATAATGCAATTCTAAATGAAATATTACGTAAGATCCCAATAGTTATAATATGGAACAGAGATGAAAAATCTTGTTGACGACCTATACTAGGACATAAAGTCTTCTCAATGCAAAAGTCGCACGAGAACTTAAGCTTCCAATACAACTTGCAATACTGATAATAGAAAAAAATTTCTGATTCATTGAAATTGTTCAGTTTGCGGTTTTTCCTATTATCACTAGTATTTGTATGTCATGTGCTAGATTATTTGAAGATACAATTAATAAATTTAGACAAACTTCGTTCATCATTTTTCGTTCCGTATTTTATCTCTTTTTTTTCAACAATTAAAGCTATTTATTGAGTTTTATATTCAAGCAAAACAAATATTTTATGTAACGAAACATATGGTAAGAAATTACCAATATTAAACTATTCTAAATAGATATTTCTTATAAAGCAATTGATTAAATGAAATACCGGCCATTGTCTATCAAGATAACTTTACTGCTGGATGCCAATATGCTAAAATGATTTTGTGGATATCGAACGACTTTGTTCGAAAGAAGTCATATTCTATTCTTTTCATGAACATCATCGTGTTTCAAATCGAATGGTTATACATAGAGAGGGGGGTGGCAGAAGCAACTGCGACTAGAGATAATACCACCGATCGTCTTTCCTTCATTTCGAAAATTTCCACCTTATTTTTCTTATATAGCATGTTTTTCATTTGAAATCAAAAGATATTCTATGATAACTGATTTTTCAAAGTTCTTGACAATTTCTATCGACATGATTCAATTAACAATGCGAAAGCAAAACGAAGGAAATTTTTTCAAAATATATAAATTGCACATAATTAAATAATGGCTAATTTTGTCATGTCTTGTAAACAGTGAAATGTTGTGTACAGGAGCAGCATACATGTGAGTATTGTAACCTTGTACAATGAATCCATAGTTTGATTCATGAAAATAATTTCAAACAAGAAAATCTTGGTTCTTGTTTCTCTTCATGTATTATTTCAAGAGGTTCATACTGAAAGAGAGTCAAACATCCTAACCGAGGTGAACACCATTTATGAAAATATTTGCCGATATGATTGGCACTGCAGTCATTCATGTGAAAATCTATTTACGTAATCTCAGGTCAGTTCAGCTATTGAAAAATCATGAAAAGCAAGTATTTAGGGGAAAATCGTTTAATGAACGAGAACACAACTCTATCACACAAGATTCTATATCAAGATACGAGATAGAAATCAGTATGGTCGACTTTTTCGTGTAACATAATCATCATCAAATAAGAAAATTTAAAGTAAATGTAGTCAAGAGGATGGATCTAAAAATTGAACAGAATCTCTCATTCAAGCAAAATCGTTGATTAAATTTTCAACAGTCAAGTTTATTGTTGAGCAGCACAATCTGTGCATAATAGCAACGAAGAGAACAATCAAAACTCAGTGCGATTCATATTTTATAAAAAGATAAAGTAAAGCATAAAAGTCGACATTATGTATGTGAAACTCGTTAGTATTCAATCAAATTTATTGTGCATGCATAAATGTCTTTACTTCTGCAGTATGATCGATTGAGAAAACTGAAATCACCAATAGTAATCTTTCATGAATCTAGCAGATTAGTCATCACATTCTACCTTCCCATTCTACTTTAAAAAGATTTTCTGGCCTACGCCTTTGTATTCAGCGAGTCACGAGTTGCTATTTAATTGTGTTGTAAAATTCAAAGAAAATCTTCAATTTTTAATTCAATATTTTATGACATCTATTTATCATCAATAACACTTCCTTCATTATATGCTATTCAATATTCTGAGTTGTTTGTTATTCCTCGAAATCATACTGGATTAATTCAAAGACATAAAGATTTCGTGCTCTTTTTAAACAAACATCACCTTACCACTAGAGGTGATAGTTTATTGTGATCGAAACGATTCGGTCTCTTGAAAGAATAGATTTTTATCATGAATGATTCTATAGAGATATTTTTCAAATACAAATAGATTCTGATGGATAAAAAGTATCGACGTTGTTTGTTTCTCATATGAAGTTTGCAGGAACATTGAATTGAGAAAGAAGTACTGAATAATGAATTCATTCTTTCAATCAAATTTGTTACCGTGGTTTGAATGTATTTTATAACTATCACATGTTCGATGCTTCGAAAGTTACAAGATTTTTCTACGATTGTGTTCAATTTTTCAAACAAAATGAAGTACTAAAAAATGTTTCATTGCCATCTTATATGATTATTGAATAGGTTTTCTTACGAACAATTGTTTGCCTAGAAGTTTGTTCTCGATGAAATATATGGAACGAGAGCTATTTTAATAAATGCTAGACTGAAAAGTGAATTCTTCTTTTACGAGATAAGAGGAAAAACTGTAATATTAGTTCAAAAGCACGACAATTCCCCAAGTAATTTTAAATGTATTCATTTCAATATACTATTCAGTATCTCTTTCTATCTAATGAATTATCTTTAACTTTTGATCTCATGCTTTCTTCTTGATGGCATTGAGGCGACTGTCTAATAGAACTATGCACAATGATCTGATACTTTGAATAATGACACATTGTTCGGAGTCTCCAATACTCGGAGGAGCATTGTGTTTTGAAATTGGAAATTCATAAATTCTTGCAAATAACTCATATCTTTGCAATTTTTGAATCGCTTCCAGATTTTAAAAATAAGACATATCTCAATGCTATTTTCAATATATATGACATTGTGATGGATTTAAAAATCGATTCTACTACTAGAAACGCCAGCAGACATTTCTATTAGGGCAAATACCGCCCATCTGATTAACGTCGAATGTATTGTATTTATTTCATTGAAATCATTGAGTTAATCAATAAAATTGACACAAACATGTGACAGTTGAATAGAAATCGTCTTATTTTCTGGAATATTTATTTCTTAAGATGACATTTTTGAATATTTTTCTTCAAAGTCATCAATATTCATATCAGTGTCATGAAACCATCTATATATATATATAGTTCAGAGCATTGAAAAGAAACCAATTTAGGAAAAACTTTTCCGATATTAACATGCCATTTCGTACAGAACTTCATTTATCGATTCTCTTTGATCAGGATAGATGCTCGTCAAGCAAACAGAAGACTGTTTGTGGATGACATCATAAAAATTAGAACGTCCGAGAGAATTGTATTAAATAAAAGCCATTCTGAATGTCTTTAACAACCATTAAGATTTCATTTCATGACGAATACTACACACTTAATGTAGTCAGGCAAAAGAGTTCATCTATGTATATCTAGAAAAATAGACTGTTTCTACGTTTGAACGTCAGTTCGTTGTTTAAAACATTCTAACGCATGTATTTTGAATAATATGCTGATAAAAAAAATGACTTCAATATAAATGCTCATCAAAGAAATAAGATCGGTCATACTTGAATTATTCATGTAAATATCATTGAGTGAACTTCATAACTTGAATTCTACTTTAAGAAAACATAGTGTTTTGTCGCATCATCATTTCTTGCTTTTCATAATTATATATTAAAAAACGAGTGTGAGAAATGTATCACAACTACATGAAGAGCAAACAATCGAAAAGAAAAAAAAAACAGTTTACACAAGCAAACAAACCAGCACTAAATCGGGTAAAGAAGTTGAAAAAACCTAATGTTAATGTTATTAGAATTGCAAGATCAACAAAATGAATAGTATCAAAGTAGATATTTTCAATCAACTGTATTAGCAATACGACCCAATTCGCTGTCTAGAATTCGTAGGAAAAAACAAAACAGTTATTTGTGATACGTGGAATAAAATAGAGACCGACTACGTACCATATAGATTAGGAGATTCAGACGCAGCCGACGATCCATCCGGGTCTGATGTTGTTGACAGAACCGGGTCGTTTTTTTCTGCATCATGTCCATTTATTGCTATTTCCGACGATGTTGGAGCATCGGGAGCTGATGGTGCTAAATGAAGACAATATCTAGCTGAAATTTATATCGGTTGAAGTACGAACCCGTGGCATGAGCCGACGAATCATCTTCGACCAATGTCGTTGACGAGTTAACTGTTGATGGTACAGACGATGGTGTTGAATCTGTTGTAGAAGGTTTTGATAATTTTTTGATGGTAGCTTGTAAATCAGATCGCTCTTGTTGTAGAGCACGACTTAATTTATCTAGTTTGTCAAGTTTAATTTCTAATTGCCGTTTTTCTTTCTCCAAAAGTTTGAACTTTGAGAAAAAAGATAAAAGTTCTCACTCCACGAAAAACAAAGAATATTCTCTTACATCTTCGCCTGATTTTCTTTGATTTTGCTCAGCGATTTCCCATCGATGTCGAAAGTCATTGCGTTCTTTTTCTAACTTTTTGATCTTTTTACCCATTTTTTCTATTTCAGCATGGCATGATGTGACCATTTGACTACTTTGCTGAATCGCATTTTGAAATTCTTGATAACGTTCCGAATACATTTGCACTTGAGAACGAAGACTTAATTCGGATGCAGCTAGTTCTTCGCATTTTTTATAAAGAACTAAGCGTTCGGCTTCACTCTTTTACAAATAGAATTGAAATATATTTTGTTTCTCCGTGAGACTTTGCGTTTTAGAATAAAAAAAACTCACGACTTGTCGTTCTTGTTTAATTAATTCTGTTCGTTCTTCGAGTAAAGTATGGCTTTGTTCCAAACTAGCTTCAGTCAAGCGTAATTCAAGTTCTTTTTTCTTCAATGCTGTTTCGACTTCCTAAAAATCATCGATCTTATGCTCCGTTTTTTAATTCATACTGCAAATGTTACTTTTTCGCGAAATTCATATTTTTTAACAACATTTGCTAACTCTTCAGATAATTGAATATTTTGTTCACGTAATGATGTTGATTTTTCACTATAGTTTGACAATTGTGAAGCTATTTCATCGATCGTTGTCTGAAAGAAATCAACAATAGCAAGTTAAATGAACAACAAAAATAAATTTGAAAAGCAAACCTGAAATTTCGTTGCCAATTCTCGACGTTTTGTTTCTTCATCACGTTGTCTTTGAGCACTTTCATCCTAAAGAAGAATAGGCAAATAACTCGAAATGAATTCTTCAAGAACACTTACACGTATCTGTTGACTATGCCGATGAAGTTCCCGACAAAGACTTTCCAATTTAGCTTTTGCCGCAATGATACGACCATTTTCCAGCAACGCTTGATCACGTTCCCGCATAGAAGCTACTAATCGTTTTTCAGATTCATTGACTTTTCCTTGTGTTAATCGTTGTTGCTCTTGTAATTCAGCTATTTTGGTCGCTAATGTTAATAAATTTTTTTGTGGATCTGAATCAGTTAAACTTTTTACAATATTTTCTAAAAGATGAAAAAAAGACACATTTAAGCTACAACGAAACAAATGTTGAAAGTGACCATCAAAGCACCTCCTAGTTTGATAGTTTGCGAAATCTTTTTTATCTGATTTCGATGTGTTAATTGTTTTCGGAAATGCAGTGAAGTGTCTTCTAACAAAATTCATCTGATACGAAACAGTTGGAAAAAGGAATAGCTCTTTGTTTTTTCACAGGATCTACCTATAAAAAAAACTCTTGTTCTATAGAAATTTCCATCTTTTGGGTTCATTGTTGTTCGAAAGAAGGAATATGTTCTCTTTGTCATAGGTGTTGAGCCAAGGAATACAAAACTAATTGGATCGATAGAATAGAATTCTCTCTAACGCAATATTTCTGACTAGATTCGAGCGTTTTTGATGAGTACTTCTTTTTCAAAATGGTTCATGTGTTTTCCTTCTACTCAAATCGTACCTCTCATGATACTCAATAGGACTTGTAATTGTAGTTATTAGTGATACAAAAAGAACACTATTGTGTAACAGTGCTTGGAATGTTTCATAATTTTAAAAAAGAAGAACAAATCTTTGAAATCTTGATTTAATTATCCGTGTCATTTGACAATTGTAAGTCGACAAGTAAATGTATAGATTTTCCTGAGCGGCCAGATTATAGTGATTAATGATTTTCACAACGCGTCGTAGGAATTAGTTTGTATATTTTGAGTCTTAGACAACTTTAGCTATACAAATGTGTATCGATCGACCTTGAAAGTTCCCTAATGTGTCGGTAAGTCATTCTGGAAAAATTCAACAAAGCAAAAGAGTCGTCTCTTAAACCTACTAGCAGCTTTAGTAATATTGCGACGTGATTCTGATTCATTGTTCGTTGCTGTAGTTGTAGTAGTAGGATTTGCTGTTGTTGTTGCTGCTGCTGATAATGTTTTACCATTTGCAGGTTTATTTTCCTTGGATGTAGCAGCTACAGATAAAATAGATTTGAATTAAATCGATACAACGACTTTTTATGCATTTAATATACCTAAGGTTTCTAATTTTTTAACAAGCTTAGCACCTATGGCTGTTTGTCCTGATGTACGAGTTGTTGTAGTTGTACTTGTTGATGATTTCGATTGAGATTCATCTACATTTGTATCTTCACATGATGAGGAAAGATTGATGGAATCAAGGATTTGTGAAAGTTGTTCATCGGATGATATTTGATTAGAATCGAATGAAAGATTTTCATCATTGATAACACCATTGGTTACTTCAGAATCGCTATTAGTCGTTGAAGTAGTCATTCGAAATTCTTTTGTCTTAATGAATAGCAATTGAAAAGATTAATTAAAAATGCAGAAGAGAAATCTGAAACGAATACGAAGAAATATGTTACGAAGAATTATTTGTGGTTAATAGTAATACAAAAGAGCTATGCTATTATTATTTCCTTCGTATTATATTCGATAATTTGGGTATGCATATGGAAGTTTCCTAATATAGAACGGAAGAAAAGTCATGGTTACTTTTCTTCTCTTTCTTTCTTTCTTTCTTTCCTCTGTTCTGTATTGCAACCAGTCATTGTCCAATGTCCAGTAATGTACACTATTTTCATCGATATTATAAAGTTGTCCGTGATATTGTTTACTTTGAGGAATGAAGAGATGTCGCTCCAATAAAAATGAATTAAAAATGTTTTTAATATGAAAAATAAAATTTCCCATGAGAACATGATGGAAAAATTATAGCGAACATTAGGTACTGTACCGAGATTCAGCGACCTCTATTGAAACAGCAGTGTAGAAAGGAAAAGAATAACGTGTTCTGAAACGAGTGCACAATACATTCGGAATACAAAATCATTTCATATTTTCAATACGATTCCTAATTCCGATTCCGAGTTATATCATGTCTATGCTTTGTTCAGAGGCAATCCATACAAAGGCGTAAAACAATCACTGACGCAGACCTGGTCATAAATTGATTCACATCAATTGATAGTTGAAGAATAATTTTTCATTTGAATACTTTTATAATCATCGTATCCTTTAGCTATTCGAATTGACTGCTGCAAGAATTAGGACAAGTTTAGATTCTGTTTGTAAAATGTGATGATGCTTCTTTTTTTCTGTTTTTTTCTTTCCACACGTGTAATTTGTTAAAGCCAGTGGTATGTATTTCGTTCACGAACTAGATTTATTGCTTTCCACCTAGATACAGATAGGAATTTTGCTGATTATTACATTATCACGAATCTTACATTTATTTTTTAATAAGCTCTCTAATAAACCGATCAGTTTTCATTTTTTCATTGAATGGAAAGAGCAAAACGTCCTAGCACAGGCTGTATAATACGACGGTTGACCTGTATCACATAAAGTAAGGTAAATGGTCATTAGCAATGAATTCTTTTGACTATATATGGATAGTAATGCTTACGCCAGTAATTACAAACTCTCAAATTGAATCAGCACTATCCCATGCGAAGAAATATGGCCAAATACATGACTTAGAACATTGCAATCGTAAATCTCAGTATCGGATACGAAAGAATGCGGTGATATACGGAGAGAAATACGGTCGTTTACAATTCTCATAGATACTTCTAGTGTTTCTCCATGAACAATCTTTGTTCAATGTATCCGGTCAAGATTGTAGACGATTATAATACTGAAACATGTATCATGGTGAAATCCAAACGAAAGTGATTGAGCATGAAATGTTTTTCTTCTTACACGAAGTTTATGCAGGGGTTTATCAAGATGAAGAATATTTTCAAAAAAAAGAAGAAATTTTCATGGAGTAATGCGATTCAACGAACAAATTTTATACGGACTTCAATGAGAAACAATAGGACTGAGCTCAAACAAGTGAAATAGTTTTCGAATTATTACTTGATCATGTGACAAGACCGTCGTTTAGGTTTTATAGAGAATGAATTTGTAAGACGAATAGCTAATGACAAAGTCATCGCCCATGTCTCAATTATTTTCTCAGTACTTTTACAGGTCAAGTACACCCCTGAAGCATATATACTGCTATGCAGCGTAGCGATCACAAAAATCCAATCCAATCACATATCTGACTGAAACATACACGAGGAATTCAATCAAGATCGCATCAGATATGACTCTTCTATTGAATTTTTGGTAAAATTTAAACAGTATATTAATAATTCTGCATTTGAGTTCAACATATTTTAGACGAAGATTTTCCCGCTCTATTTATTAAGTCAAAAATAATTTTGATGTGTATGTTTTACCTTAGTTTGTACACGTTTTATAATAGAAACAAAAGTATATCTTCTGATGATACCACTAGCAAGATAGAACAATTGACGTCTACACTGTACCCTCACATATTTATTTGGTGAATAAATGTAGGAGAAAAGGTTTTGAAATTACGCGCTCATCATTATCATGATTATTTATTTTTCGTTTCGAATAAACCAGAAAACTAAGTAGATGATGTTTTAATCTATTTGTTTC
The DNA here is from genome assembly GCA_900239685.1 of Rotaria macrura. Taxonomy (NCBI): domain Eukaryota; kingdom Metazoa; phylum Rotifera; class Eurotatoria; order Philodinida; family Philodinidae; genus Rotaria; species Rotaria macrura. Next base: position 15,359 of record OENT01001277.1, on the reverse strand, counting down.
AATTTATCGATGTGCTTTCGCAAATGTCAAACGTTCGATGTCAATTAGTTTTCTTATTTTTCAGTGTGTCATAGGTTGCTTCTTTTTGGCACGAACTTCTCGAGGATTTCATGATTCGAAAATTTCTCGAAAACATCGGCAGGTTTCTTTATATGATGATGATGATCATCAAAATTCAATATCACCAAACAGCGGACCCTATGTTTTCTTTCAAAATGAACCTGTACCATTGGCTTCATCAGTCGTTGATGATCTTACTACTTTGGCATCAGTTGTCTATGTTATTTCAATCATCGTCATTGTTTTTATTCTTCTTGCCTGGGTAACACACTATAATGCTCCATGTTCATCAGTTATCACATCTATATTAAGCACAATAACTGGTTTACCTGAGCCAATCATTCATTCAGTTGCTCTTTGCGGTTCATGCTGTCTATGGTGTGAAAGTACATGGATATTTCGTCGTATTCATCAATTTAATGTATTGATATCAAGACATGTCAATAGATTTGTATCAGACACATGCAAAGTTATGTGTGATACAATCTGTCCGTGCTGTCGTCCACCGGATACACCATCTAACCGATCAATCGTCGGTAAATTCGAGTTGCGTTGTATATTGAAATTATTTGATCTTTATTCTGTAAGGATCATTGCCAGCAAACATTATATCAATGATCCAAATACCTGATGCTTCTATTCTATCGCCTCCTAGAACACTTGTGACAAGTGAAGTGTAATTCAAGTTTTCGTTTACAAGTCATTGTTCTCTTGATTTTTAGTTACACAACCGATGCCGACATCACCGAAACGTTCACATGTCAATGTTGATTTAATTTCTCAAACGGCAAGCGAATCTTTGAACGAAAGTCAATATAGTTTACCTTCTAAACTCGCACTAGTCGAAACAACAACAAATGCCACTCAAACGAATGAACAAAAAGTAACAGATAAAAGGTCACGTAAACGTCGACGAAAGAAAACTCATTCAAAACAACAAACAATCTTTGATGCATCAACACTTATTCATGAACAGACTGACAATATTTCTGTTGACGATGAAGAGGAAGAGGAAGAAGAAGAAGACGATGAAGAAAATATAAAGATTTACTGAAAACGTTCTTTGGCTTCTTTACGTTCTTGCCAAATAGTGGCACCGGAGCACGTACAAAGTCGTTTTGTATTTTCAAATAGACCAGCTGATCGAGCAATAATGCCACAAGCAACACGTCTAAAATACAAGAAAATAAACGCTATTTCTCCTCCTGCATCCCCTAGATGATCATAAAAACAAAAGAAACGTACTGTGAATCTGAGCTTTGTACAACAAATGATCGTCCAATGATATCAGGTACACGAATGAAACGATTTAGTAGACGAAAATCAGCAGTACCTTGTTCATCAGTCATCACCTGGCCAAGTACACCAGCTAGGTGATCAGAACGTTTTTGAGATGACGACACATTTGAATCATAATAGTTCCCACAACTAAAAGCAACACAGTATAAACGTTCATTTATTTGTTAAATGTCATCAATACCTATCACATCCATCAGAAAGATCACCATATTCGTGTATATTGATACGAACCGAACTATTCGGTAAAAGCCCATCAACAGTTCCTTCAATAATACATTGTTCATCATCGACTTGAATAAACCGAACTAGACCGTGAGCACGACGGTCAAGCGACCGGTTCATATTACTGTAGAGTGCTGAGACGGCAGCACCCATAGGTTTACCTGTAGTATAAATAGAATTAGAGAAATGATATAGATATATGTGTGCATGTATATTCCACTAAAAACGGTAGTTATTTTTACCAGCTCCTAATAGTACAGCATCCTTATCAAGAGATTGTTCAACAAAATTTTGAATTTTTGACGATTGTGTTGTTGTATTTAGGACTAAGCGTTTTGACGCAAGATCAATATTGACATTTTCAATGTCTAGAATACATTCAGTTACTTCTATCATCAACGGAAAATAGATCCTATCTTCGTGTACCTTTTCGATTAGCTAACATTTTCTGTAATTTATCAACTTGCTCTTGTCGATCTATATCAATAATAAATTCAAGCTAAACGATTAAAATAAAAATTCAACGAATGATTATCATTTAGAATAAATTATTTCATGTTCTTCACCTTCGTGCTAATCGATGGTGCTGTTTCAGTCATTTCTATTCTACAATAACACAAGATATATGTATAATATCGATTAGAAGCAAAGATATATTTTATGGAATGCCGACAAAAAGAACAATAGCATTGTATTAGTGACGTAACCAGACTAGAGCTATGAGGAAAACACAATTCTGATCATTGTTTACCTGCGAACAGTTTGCGTCTTTTTTTGACAATGAATAACTAAACCTTTCTTTCCTCACGAGATGAATCATGAGAGGTTTTTCGTCATGTCTAAAGATACGATCACCGACTGAAGTCTCCATCTAGTTACGTCACTAAATTCTTTAACAAATAAATGATGTAGAAAAAAGTTTAATCATGATGAATTATAACGTGGAGCCAAGATAATAAAGATTATAACAATATGTACACGAAAAAGAAAAGGAAATGAATAAATTTCGTTCACATATTTATTTATTTATTGGTGTTGTTGACGGTGGTCTACGTGCTGTACGTTGTTTTTCAAAACGATTTTCCATTTCTATTAAAACTTGCGGTGAATATCGTACCACCAATTTTACATTATTCTGTGCTTGTTTTAGTAATTCGACTGCTTTTTCATGATATTCATTTTCAACCGAAACGCCATTAACTGATAATAATTGATCACCTTTTTTTAGTCCACCATGTTTCCAAGCAACGCCATTTGGTATGATACGTGATATATAAATCGGTGAATTTTGTTCACGTCCACCCATCACATTAAATCCAAGGCCTTCTTGAGTTTTAGGTAAATCAATGACACGTGGATGTGAATGACCTTCGCTAGCTGCAAAAGCCGCAACCTAAGTTCGATGAAAAATTTATTGGTTTTATTTATCAGATTTAGGAAAAGTAAAACAATGTCTTTCTAACTAACTGTTGCTTTAGCGGTAGCGTTAGCTCGAACTTCTGCTGACCCATTTGTTTGTACGGTTTCATAAATTTTTTCATAAACTTCCATAACGGCTTGAAAAAAATCACTTTGTAGCACACGTTGTAATTCAAGTAGTTTTGTTTCCGGTATTTCACTTGTTGTACGAAGACGATCGAGAAGGATGATGGCTCGATCGATATCTTTTCCTAGATTAAGCGGCGAATCACCTGCTACGGAAGACATGATCTAAAGTCAAAATCAACGAAATACAACAAACACCAGAACAATGCAGACAAAAGATATTTTATTAACCAAATAAAACAAGAAATACAATCGTTACAATATTAAAAGCGATTAATGGAACTAGAAAAGATGATAAAAAGAAACAATGTACGTGAAGAAAAGTGATCAATTTTATTACCTCTCATTACTGTTCGCACAGATCGAACTAGATTTAATAATTGTTGTTTAGCTCCACCAGTATTTTGAAATTCATCAGTATAGCCTCCTGCGCCAGGATACATCTGTTGATTTCCACTACCATTTACTAATGAAAAAAAGTACATGAGAAATAATTTGAAAGAAAAACAATATTTACATCTTGAAAGAAATCTTCGTTCGTTTAGAATAGCTACAGCATTCACACAAAGAAGAGCAGCTTCAATCAGACTATACAATGTAAAGCCCATATTTAGTCGTTGAATAGTTATTTTCCTTCAATCTAAAAAGAATATTATAAATGATATTGATCGAATGAAATTTAAAAAGAAATTTTATGTTTTATTCAAGTGTTGTAAGAGAATTAATATAAATACAATGATAAATCTGTGATTTTTTTCTGTAAGTTATATCAAACCTAATAGTAGAAATAGTATAAATAAAAACGAATCATTCCATAATTATAATGATAATAATAATCATAAAAAGAAAAAGAAAAGTAAAGAGAGTCAAACATTCTTTAACGTTTTGCATTCGTTTGTCCATTGACAATTTTATTTTGAGTCGTAGAATTTGGACGTAAAGCTTTCTTGATCATTTGTTCATATTTGTTTAAATCAAAATTTCCACTGTCACTTGCTGGAAAACTTCTATGTTTCAATTGTAACAAATGTAAATAGTCTTGTTCAGTATATTCAGCCCCGTGTTCTTCAATGACAGCAATGATATCATCTGGTTTAGTTGCATATAATAATTCGTAATAACGATGTGCACGCATTAATTCGGCATCACCAACAGTTCGAATTTGTGTTAAAGTTTGTTCAATAGCGAATATATTTCGACACATTTTTGTTACACCTGTTTCACTTATACGTACGAAACGTGGTGCTGAGCGAATTAATATTGTTGCTAAGACAAAGCCGAGACCTTGAAATAGAAATGAGAATTTTTTTTCATTCAACGACGAATGTAATGTTTCTTGTAAACGTGTTAAATCACGATTTAATGTCATTATGTTTTCATCAGGATCTGTATCAATAACAGATGCGTAATGAGATGCATTACGAAATAGTAATGATAAATGATAAAAACAATGAAGACGTATTTCGAGAAATAACACAAGCAATATATCATAGGATAATGTCAACGTTGTTTTCATTGCATTAGAAAATATTTCTAAATTGACACGTGATAGTTTCAATTGATCATATTGATGAAGATTCTGTTTTAATGAGCGTGAAGTGTAACCAGATGTGGCTGAAAGAAATAATAACATAGTTGAGATAAAGATTTTTAGAAAAATATAAAAAGTACTATCGAAAGTAATCATTTGTAAGATTATTTCAAAGTGTAATTGATCATCAGGAAAATTCAGCAGACTATTTGTTCAAGAGTCGGTCTTAACTCGGCGCGAACAATCTATTCAACTTTCGTTCATGAAAAGTCTGGGCTATTTTCCAATAGAAATCAACGTTTATCTCGCATTGTGTAAGAGCGAAAAGAGCACATCGTCACCATGCTACTCACAATTCAAAATCAAGAAACTTGAGTTATACTACGAAACAATGACACAATTGTTAACGAGAATCCAATGACCAGAGAACATATCTCACTGTTGGATGCTTCTGTAACATAATCTTGCGACTTCAGGTAGCTATTATTGCGAGTTAGTCAAATTATAAAAAAATGAAACCCATAGTCTACCGAGTAAGAGTTATTGGCGTATTTATAAAATTAAAGATTCATTTATTTGTTCTGAAAGTTGGAACGAGAAACACTTTTCTTTTTCAAGATATTCAATGTCTAATGCGACTTGACAGTTGCTTCATTCGGTCGTGAATTGCTGTTGTTTCCAGAGTAGCGTAAATACAAGTCAAATTTATACTCGGAAACTACATAAGAAATCGAAAAACACATCTACTCTTACTTCACCTACACTGTATAGACTTGTCATATACATACTGGGATGAAAAACCTAGAATCAAAGGATGGGAATGTCATTCACTGTCATATAGAAGGGGGGAGGAGGAAGAGGGATGGATATGAGTGAAGGTGTGAGCATTCCTAGGTTACACACTCACATCAGCATCCCACCTATCGAATAACAACGCATCATAAAATTTCATCTAGTACATTTTTAGTATATGGGTATGGGAGCACAAAACGTTCACTCTGTCCTTTTTTCGATGAAGTAGACAGATGGTACAGAGAACCAGAAAACTCGTTCAGACTATTATTTGTATTCCGTTTTACACATTTCTTGCACGTAGTACATCTAGAAAAAAGGTATGTTTAACAGAGATTGAAACAGGCGAAATTTTTTACTGTTCGCCTCATTTCGTCTTTGTATTTTTCTTCACTTATTAATCAAGTCTTTATGAGATATTTTTTCTGTTAAGATCATACCATTTTTCCGACTTAATTTTGGCAAAAAAATGATAAAAAGAAGAAATTAGTAAAACAAGAATATATTTGGTCATTAATCAACGTTGTCGTTATTCTTTACAGAACAGTGACAAAAGACACTATTAATAGCTATATGATGTAAATAAGAGCTTCTTTAGTAGATAAATTTCTATGCTACAAAAAAGCTCTCTTTCGACAACAGCTGAGCCGTGTAGTCATAGGTAAATCTGACATCCTAATTTAGAAACATCTCGAGACAGTTTTTTGTGTTCAAGTAAAAATTAGTATCAATGTATCGATTTCGTCTTTTGATAGTTTCTTCTTGTCATTTTGTCATCCATTAACTCTTTAAGGAACGTTTTTTATTCGTCAGTAGACATGTTGACTTAAGATGAAGAAATGAACACTATTATAACATATGAAAACTATCATAGCAAGTTATTGATAGACCGTTTGTGTCAAGTTAGACGAAACCAAAAGTCTGGATGTCGATGTTAAACGACAGAAAATTTTCTGTTAGTTTAACGCTATGTTATCCCGCTAAACCATCATCAGGTGCATTTTTTTATAACAACAAAGTCACTGGATATCAGAAAATAGCACCGTTTTAGCCTCACGTTTATGACATTTATAAATACGAATTTAGTCGAATTATATTCAGTTTAAATTTTATTTTTCTTCAAATAACGTATAACGTTTGAAAAAGTAAAGACTAGCTTCAGAATATCCTCGACTCAATAAATAGAGAGATGTACATTGTGTGTCTCTCTTAAATATTAATGTTTTGTGCAAATGTTTGGCTTCACGCCTAAAAAATAAATATACTTGTTTCCTTTTCTTAGTTTTTTTTGCTAAGCGTATTTGAAACTCTATCCTATTCCAATGAAATGTTGAGTATTTGATGCTTTTGTGACATGAAACAGTTTTGATTTTATAGCCAAATGACTTTAGAATGAAATTGTCTGCTTTAACATTTGAAACAAACATTTTAGCTCGTCTTATTTGAGAAAATAGTCTATCAATAGACACTGCTTTTCTGTCTTCTATTCTTTATATGTTCATCGCACCGGATACAGATAGAAATTCATAGACAGTATTTAAATTTCACGAAAAGAATTTTATACTTGTATGAGGCATTGAGACTATAATCTATTGTACAGAGACATTTATCCTGTTTCATTATCTAAACATTACTCAAATACATGCTCCAAGTACTCATGATCATATTGGGAAGCTTTGATGGCAAAAGGTTGGAGATTTCAGCTTAAACTGGTTTCGTCATCACTCATTTCGGTCTCTGATTTTTACTATTGTCGAAACTATCACAAGTGCAGCGTATAGATTTTACTTTAGGTCAAAAAAGATTGTGCCTTGTATTTTTTCCGCTTTGCGAATTCTCTACGTGTGATAATTTGAAATCTCTATTACTAGACCGTTTAATAGAATCTTGGAAAATCTGCTTTAGTCTGACGAAACTCAAAGTCTGATCAAAACAAGAAGTTGAATGACATTCGGAAATGAAACATACATCCTTGTTTATTTGACGAAATAGTTCATCCAACTTGATTTTCTAGAGTTTCAGGATATTGAATATTGGATGTCATTTAATTTTCAATAAAGTAGAAGACGCGTTTTTCTGCACCACTATTCGATTCGTCTTGGAAATAGAACACTATAAGCATAGTTGTGCAAGATATCATGCGAGAGAAAAGTAACAGAACACTTTCATGCTAACGTTTTTGAAGTTCTAATAGGCGTACATCAAGCGAATGTTTTATCACACGGTTTATAGAAATGCTTGTTGATTAGATTAGCTGATATAGAAAAAAAATAACATATTCAAACTCGCTTAGTATAGATTTCAAGCTGCCTATTGTCGTATATATTTTACCTGTTGTTTGTGTTAAGGCATCGAGATTTTTAGCATCGTTTAAACATTTATCCAGAATATCAAAATAATATGATAATTTACAATATAACCAATCGAGACTTTCATGAATATTTGCTAATAATTTCACATGTTTATAAACGGTACAAATATCATCTGAGTTCATTTCATTTTGACTAAAATTGATTAATAACGTTTCTGTTTCTTTTGTCTGACGAAAACGTATATTATCAGCATTATCATCTTGACTCTCATTATTTGTTGAATGTTGTTGTTTAGCCATGCGTATAAATGCATCGAATGCTGGCATCGTACGTAAATGACGATTTATATCCGGATCTTTAACCCATTCATTGGAATAAATTGATGTTCCAGGTGAATCATTTCGTTCAACAATCCACAAAAATAATTTATTACATGATTCACGATGTTTGAATAAAAGATCAATAATAGCTTGACAAAAGTCATCGGCATATGGTGGAAGGCATTTCACTAGTGCACACAGTTCTTCACACGATTTATATATGGAATAAGTTGTCTGAAGGATTGGCACAGATAATTGTAGTTGCTTTTGTAAAACAAGCGGAACTAATTCAGCAAAACGATTTTGATCAGCTATGGTTGATGCAGCTGATAATTGAGCTGACTCGCGTATATCTTTTATAACACGACCAATAAAACGATCACGAATGAATTCAGTCAATTTTCTAGAATGAAATTCATCATTATTAAAATGAAACGAGAAAGGAAACCTTCGGATGTAATCAACTAGAACGAGAAAAAAACTAAGTGCTAGTATTTCAAGTCTAATTTGCATCTGCGTTTTTCTAGTAGAAATTCATTTGAACACACTTTGAATAGTACCGAGTATAGTTTCTATGATTCTGAATTGACACGAGCGAAATGATCATTATCGTACGCGCGTCACTTGTTACTGATGAGGAGGGAAGGTTTTTGGATAATTTCATTTGGAGAAATAGGGATATTTTTCTTTTCAATTATCTTTCTGGATCCAAAGATGAATTTTTGACTACGAGTCAGTTTAAGTCAAGGTTCACCAGAAATACGTCATGCTGCTAGTGTGGTTAGTATCTATTATTCCTCTTTGCAAACCATCTCTAACTTTTGAACATGTGACAAACGATCAAGTTGAAAATTTTCACATTGCGTAGAACATGAAAAATAATGAGACACCTGTCAAAACGGAAGTATATTATGTAGAATTTTACTGATACTCGAATGAGACACATTGTCGTACGTGATTATTTCCATTAAATGTAAATTGATTAGAATCAAACGTAAGTGGGGAAAGCTGCTACTGCACTTGACCCTTTTGTATACTGTATAGTTAGATACAGTCGAAATCGTGATTTGAATTAAGAACGAAGAAGAATAGTAATCATAAGTGATCTTTTTCCGGAGAACAACTTATGCTAAAACTTCAAAACGGATAAACTTAAACTGTGCGGGCTACAACTTGCATAAACTTGTTATTTCTAAAAACTGTCAACATAAGAGACTGAAGGGTAACATGATTCAAATATGATCCTGCTTCTTTTTTCCCATTGCTCAAACAAATACAGTAACTTATAGCGAGCTGTAAATCTTAACAAAAATCTTACATAATGTTTAGAATAACTGAAATTTAAAGAAAATCTTCAGAAATATATCCGATCGGAAACATTGAATATCATAAGTTTTTGAAGAAAAATCAACTATCGTTAGTTTTCTTCCTGAAAATGTTTTTGACCAATGGTACTCGGTTAATATAAGATTATCTGAAATGCATACATATGGAACACTTCTACTCTTGAACTATGCAAGCAATCGTAATGGTCAAATGTACCGAAAGTATATGAAAATGAAGGACGAATAATTAACTGTAACGTTTTGGACACTTTATTTATTTTCTTTAAGATTTTCAATATCGTTCCAACTTCGAAGATATCTGGATTTAAAAATTTCAGGTCTGATCTAATCTTCTTTCTGTAAACGAAGTAAGATAAATAATGAATATTGAAGCAAGTACGCAAGATAGATATCTTCTCATTAGATAAAGTATCAGAAAGAAAAAGAAATATTCTAACTGCTCCTCGTCGCATTTCTGATTATTACATGTCAATGCTAATCTGACCTAAAAGTATCGATCAGTGTATCTATTGAGATTTAAAACTGCCTTGCATTTAACTTAAAGACGGATACGATGCTATATTCATTGTATAGGAACCTTGATTTCTCGAATGAATATATCAGAAGACAAAATTTCGTTGATCGAACCTGTCAAGAATACGTTTAGTTGAATGTAATTGAAAGCTGTTATCAATATCTTCGATAATTCGTTGAAGAACATCATGCACAGCCGTAATGTTTCGATAGTTTGGTTTGCATACATATTGTTTATAAGTCGTAGCAACTGCTGCTGTTGTTGTTTCCTGTTTGATGACAAATCGATTTTGTTCTTGTAAATAAGATGTCATCGAATTGAACTGTGCCGACTGAGAAAATTCGAATAGACGTGGAATTTGTTGTGGACGTGGCGGAGCTTTTTTCGATAGATATTGTGAAATATCAATAACTGAATGACGATTTGAATAATCTGTTGAACTTGACGTCAATGAAGAGTTAGGCGATGATCCCTCAAGTGCATTATTATATTCAATATATTCATTTAACACTTCACTAAGCACTTGTTGCAGCGTTTCCCAAACAAGTTCAATAGAAAATAAATATGGAATTTCAAATTGAATTGGACTTGGAATTGATTTCCGTTGCTCAGATTTTAAACCTTCAATAGAAAACAAAACAAAAAGATCAAAATGTTGTTTTGCATAGAAAAATAAAATCTACACAAGAAACTTTCCACACGTTCAATTTCTCTACGACTATGGTGATCTTTATTTCATGAATGATACTCATCTTTATGAAGCACTTGAGTTTCAATTCGTGATTCTAGTCTAATACCATTTTTCAATATGTACTAACTATTCGGAGATATCTTGAACTTTAAAGTTTTTCGGGCTTAAAAATTAATATTGTAAATTAATGTGTACGTTTCAGAAATAACTATAAGATAAACTAATATTTGCGTGTTATCGTTTCTATTGAACTGTGAACAATAATACGCTTTCTAAAAATCTAGTCGGATTTCAATCACTCGAGAGCGATCACTTGACAAATTTTAATCATCTTCAGTTAGCATCTAGAGAGATTTTCTTATAGAATGCAAAATAAAACTATGTACTTCGTTGATTTTCAGCTGCTTGTATTCCAATATATTCTTGTTGATGAATTTGTACTGGCGATTGATGTTCTTGTATTGATTTTAAAACATTTAATACATATTCAATGCTTCTAACGACAAGTTTAAATTGTTCATAGCATGTTTCTAATAAATCTCTCAAACAATCTGGATTGTTCACCATAAGATTTTGATGTGCATTGTTTGAATGTAAAACAAAATTATTATCAACAATATGTTGTGTTGTACGTAGAACGATGCGATGGAATTGCTCATGTAATTGTTTTTGTAAATAATCGAGTGTTTCATTTAAACGTGATAGTATTGATAATGATTGTAATAAAACATCCAGATATAAATCTGGTGCTTGTTGACGTATATCAACTAACATATATTTATCTGGTATAATAGCTAACGAATGGAATTCAAATAGTAATTTGCCTGATTCGAACTCTTGATCAAGTTGTTTTCTTAAAAGACGATTTTCACGTATGCGGGATAAATAATTATGGTCATTCTTATTTGTTGTCAACGTTGAACTTGTTGTTGTGGAAACATTCTTATTTCCAAGTATATCACGACATGGTTTCTCAAATAGTTGATTTATTAATTCTAAACGTAATTGATGTTCTAATGATAAACGTTCATCTTTTAATTGTGTATCAACATCAGATAATGCATTGATTAAACGTATTTCTTGATGTTCCTTAGCTTTTATCAATAATAACGATGCATGAATGAATAAATGTTTATTCAAATAAAATTGCAAGCGTAGTGGAACATGTTTTAATTCGTCTATGTTTTGGTAGATTTTAACTAGAGCATTCTGTTCAGATGTTAATAACCATAGTTTACGTATATCTTGACGTTTTAACAAAAGTAAGTTTTTACATTCACGTAAACGTTCACGAACATTTTGAACACGATTCTTTGAATTTTCAATAGATGTATATATATCAGAAAAATTTGTAATCAGTTCTGTTAGATCAGTAGTGGAAGATTTGATACAATGGTCAATACTTGTATTAGAACGTTGAAAACGCTCGTTTACAAAACGACGCTGCTGTTCACGAGCCTAGTTTTGACAGACAGAAAAGAAGACAGATTTATTAAAGGATAAGTAACATAATACCTCGTTATTTGTATTCAAATTTAAATCACGTATGATTTTCATTAAGATGAACGTCGTCGATTGACGCTCCATGCTGTTCGATCTCTTGTTCTAATAGAATAAGATTAACTACAGTCTGTACGGGAAACCAATATACCTTTAATCTAAATCAAACACATGTAAACGATAAACAATTCGTTTCGCTATCTCGATTGGTGAATTTCAGTTCAATCATATTTAAAGACAACTCCTCCACTAAACAAAGAAAATGTGAAATCAATCAAAGTGTCTTTTTACATTTTCTAATGAAAATTTTTCGATTTCATCAACGCTCATTTTTCTATCTTACTCATTTGTGTATCATAGAACATGAGCTATCGCATTCACTCAAGATAAAATTATGTGACTCCACTGGCATTAACTCTTTCTTGCTCTCATAGTACGTGATCAGAGTCCGATGATTCATCGAATCAATAGCAGAAAATGCACTTTGTAGGCTTTGTCAGGGGACACTTTTTCGAGGATTCTCACTAATCTCATTTGAAGTAATAAAGAGTGATAGGAATTTTAGTACTATTTTTTTCTCGCGCCCAAGTCGGGTTTCCGAGATCACTGTTGGTATGTGGCGATAAACAAACGATAATGGCTGACTAGAGCCAATAGCGAATTCTGATGGAGAAACTTTTGCGTTCTCTTCCCTTCATCATCCGACATTAATGCAATGATTCTAAGGAAATACCCTAATAATGGCCAATTTACAGCGCCATCTATCATGCGGGACACTTTTCCGAGCAAAACTAAATATGTAGTTCGAAAGAGAAAATTTTTCTACATCTAATAGTGTTAACGAGACCTCGCGCCCATGCCAAAACCTCAGATGGCGCACACAAGTGCATTTTTTGATATTGATTCGTCTTTTTCTGCATACTTCGTTTGCTCTGCACCCGTACTATCACATTAAATCAAGCCCTAGATAAATCCGCAAGTAAAAATATTAGAAACGAACTATATTAAAGTTATTTCTTTTTGACGTGACGGAATTTTCGAACAATTTGCCTTTTTCCATTCCTAGTGAGTAGTATCATCGTAAAATATGAAAGCAATGATTCGGAATGTTTCGATATAGATGGAGCTAGTTACATCAAGATCTTTCAAACGATGAAACAGTGAAATTGCAACTCAGGAATTGTTTTGTGCTACGTCTTCATTGTACAAAGGCGGAAACAAACTCAACACTTCAGTAAACATTTTTTGTGTGAATTTTCACATTTACTTACGGGAGATTAAATGAATATTTGTTTCTTTCCATGACACTTCCTATTTCTCCAAGGATTAGAAAAATAATACGTTATTCATGACAAAGTTTAGGATGAATGAAGTACAGGCATTTTCTTGCCTGCAATCACAAATGTTGTTTGCGTGTTTAGTAAGATTGAGGGGTTTTTTCATGTGCTTACATAGATCAAGTACTTCGAAGAATTTTCATTCCCTTAGAAAAAAATTAGCCTGATGTTTCATATCTGTACGGAAACTCTCGACTTTATTGGTCTTACTCACTGACATCGGATTAGTTATATTGAATGAGTCATACTGGCAGTATAAACGTTGCAAGTGGCAACTAAAAACGCTTACTTGATTTTAACATGTTATGTAGTTTCGCATTTTTTACCGAAAAATTAATCAAGCTCCTTGTGGAGAAGGATATTAAATTGAGAGGGATTCTAAAAACCGAATGAATAAGCAGCACTTTGTATGAAACACCTTGGGAGTAAAACTGGTTTACCTGTCTAATAACCAATGATTCATCTGTACTCAAATATATTTAATAAGTGACTAATGTACATAAGTTAGTCGATGTATCACGCGGCAGGTTCTTTGAGATGGAAATTTATCAAATCATACCTAATTCAAATCTAAATCTAACATTCTAACTGTAGTTTAAAAAATATTTTTCTAAGTTTTGTACAAAGCAGTTTATTTTCAATAGTAGTGTCGTCTTTTTATTTGCTTTATGACTTCCTGACAGTTTAGTATCATTTTCAAACAAGATTTGCATGAGTATCACGAAAATTACTGAAAATGTAAGGTCATCAAGAAAATGCACTGGCAATAGTGTTGATAGTGATAAATAGATACATTCGTCACTGATTAATTGCGTGAAGGAAGTGACATATTTTTGACAAAAAGCACCAAAATGGTTGTGTAAATGTTTTTGAACGCGAACTGAATTCATTCTATCTTGGCAAAAGCAGTGAGTCAGATGGCTTAGATAACAGTTGAAAAGGTATTCTTTGTATATTTTTTAGTTTTCACTGATATTGCAAATCAAATCGAACTGGATATGAAGAAAATATTAACGAGACAAAATTGGATGTTTATCATTTAGTTTTCAGTTATTGAGATAAGTATTGTATTTCAATCTACGATAACAATATTTTATGTACGGGAAGCTGAAAATTGAGTTTTAAAGAAAGGAAATCATAGCAAAGATGGAACAATTAGAACTTAACTTATCAATTCATACGCGTGTCATATTTTTATATTGTTGCACGGTCGATGAAGATCCCTGTGACTGGTTGGTTAACTCTCAATGAGTTGTCAAGTTTTTGTTTCAGATCTATAGCCAGGTCAATCATCCGAGGCCGCAAATGGTCGCGTATATCTATTTCTTACGGCAAAAATGGTGAACGTATTTTGCAACCGTTTACTGTCGTCATAAACGGTGATCGAGAAAGATCAACGTAGACCTTCGCCATAACTACACGCTAACTGTAAGTGATAGTCCGATATGACCGTAAATGATTGGATGCGATGACAGTAAACGGTTTAGAAAACGGCTGCCATTTTTCTACCGTATTCGTTCGTGAACGGTCATTTACAACAACATCTGTTCCCTTTCACAATGTCGAAAAGTAGAAACACCGGATTCGTTAAAAGTTTTTACTCAAAAAAATCAGATGCTGATAATATACCCCGCACAGCACAAACAGGGCGGAGGCATTGAATTTTGTCTCACCTGACCTATCCTAAACTAATTTTACACTGCGCTTCATGTTCTTTATAAACACCAACGAAACTTTTTAAGTCTAAAGTCCGATGCTTTGTGCTACTCTTATCCCTCCCTAGGGGAAGTACTGAGTTCAGGGTACCCATGTACTGCGAAAGCCTCAGCAAGGTACCCGATACGGGTACTTCGAAAATTTTCAGTGATTATACTGATCTAGTTACTGCAT
>OENT01001276.1:32872-50026 GCA_900239685.1 Rotaria macrura | reverse complement strand
TGCAATTGAAACTTTTCCACTCTCGCGTACCAACTGCTCGACATTTGAGTTTCTACTTATTTAGGTTTTTTCTAAATGAGGCGGAAAGCTCCGCTGTTTTCATTTCCTTCTGTCTTGTCCATGCAACATTTAAAGTTTTGTTGCATTTTCAACTAATTGGGCACTTATAATGCTCAAAGAATTCAGATTGTAGCTCATCTATACAATAAACCAGCTTGAAAATATAATGGTAAGAATGATCTTCTATAATATTTGTTCAAATTATTTCATGAAACATAAACTGAGAAGATTTCAGCTAACGTTGCTCTTTCTTCACTGCTGTGGATTGTATCTTTTGAAAGAACAAGTAATGTGAATCGAAAATCGATGTACTGGACCCTAAACTTGCAGAACTCACACATAGAAACAGATTATCAAAGGACAAATTCGACTGTTCCCCCGACAGATCCTGAATTTTCTCAAAAGATGGCCGCATATGTTCAGGAGACATGAAGAAGGGAGGGAGCGACTAAGCGAAAGTGGGGTACCGATGTGACGAAAATGAGAAACTTCCAAGAGCAATGACGAAAGAAACATATCTAAAGCCAACACAAAAGACAGGTGCAAAGCAGCGCTCAATCCACGAATTTAATGAGGGGGGGGGGGCTAGCTCTTAGCTTCCTAACAAATAGACTACACCGTTGAAAGCTCTCGTCACGGGGCCTTAAATATCTTTCAGATGGGCTAGATGTTGACTCTCACACCTAGCTACTTAATTACGCAGTCCTGAAATTTAACGATGGAGGAATATAAGTTCCTTATAAGAACTCCATCGACCTCTTTTAATTGCTCTGTAATTAGAAGTGACTACCCCGTGTGACCTTTCAGTGGATTCGCCCATAATATCTATCATAAAAGTTGTCGTTTGTGCCATAAAAATGGTCATTTGTACCAATTGCTACAGACAGACAGACAAAAGCAGGTGAATTACGGTTTCTAGACTTTAGCCTTACAGTCTAGGGAATATTCCGCTTTCGACAGTTTCTCGTATTTTATTTCTCAATTAAAGAAGAAGCCCTATAAACTGCACAAATCCAATTTACCTTGTTAACTGTTGTGAAGAATCTATCGATAAAATTACAAAATTCGATATTCACCAGGGATGGATGTGTGAACACCTTATACTATAACGCGTCGAGTACGCCATACTATGAAGCGTGTCTTGTAAGATTTTAAATAGGCTATAAAACAGTGTAAATATTACGATTTTGTGGTTTTTCAGACAAAGAAGCCATCTTATTGCAGAATTTGGTCAATAAGGCGGTTATCTTTTTGTTCTAATCTACTCAAAAGCGGGGCAAACTTTAAAAAAATCTGAACCAATCGACTTCTAATTTTAGGAAAAACTCATTAGTACAACTTGATAATTCTCGAGAGGAAGAGTCGTACGTATAGTAGGTTATTAATTGATTAAGTCCATGTGTATAATAGGACAATATGATAGTTAAATCGACGGAACAAACAATTAAATTATACTTGCCCATTCAAAAGCGATATGCCATTCAACTATCGTGACCCCACTGCGACATTCACAAAATACAAAGGTTTTACTCAAGTAACATTCTCTTTTAATATAACCATTCTGCAAAAATCTAGCTATCCGTTAAAAAGAAGGTAGAAAAATGGTGAGCGCAATGGTGACAATCATCGCAACAAAGAACATCTTGACGTTTTGAAACTCAAGCAAATCGTTGATCATTGTCATCTCTAACAAAGTAGAAGATGAACTACTGGGATATCGGGAAAATTCTTATTATACTTTTTCTCATGGGTGCTTGACATTAAAAAACACGTGAAATACAGAAGCATACCTTCATTGACAACAGTGGATAGCCTTTGGAACATTGTTTCTTGTATTTCTCGAGTTTCATTCGGTAACATAAGAGATAGTTGCTTGATGTTTGTAATAGATGTATCAATTATAACATTTCTAGGTTTTGAATCGAAAATTTGATGGAAAAGATGTTGAAACCTTTGTGCTATCGTCTCAACTGTTGTCAAGTTAAATAAATCCTGCGAACAGATGAAACGACATGAAAGTTTTCCATCATCTAATGCTGGACTATGAATAAATTTCAACATAAAGTCAAATTTAGCAACTTCTGATGATGATTCTAATGGAACTTGTTCTAAACTTGCACCATCAAAATTTAAGTTAGTAATATCCGAAGACACAGTGATAAAGTCCACAGCTATATCGAGAAAAGAAACATTCGATCGATTGAGATGAGAATCAGCAAGAATATTTTGTAGTGGATAGTAAGAGTATTCGAACACTGATAGACATTTTTCTCTTACATGTTTGATTAGTTCATTGAATGACCAATGTGAAGAAAGCTGAATGCAATAAGGTAATGTTGCAACAAACATTCCAATCATGTTTTGTAATTCATTTCTATATCGATTTGCATTTAGACAAGCAATGCAAAGGTCAGTTTGCCCATATGTTAGTTTGTAGAGAAAGGCCAAAAATGTGGCGAGTCCAAGTTGATATGGTGTAGCTTTATGTGCAGACGCATAGTTTAGAAATGTGGACGAAATATCATCATTAAAAGATATTTGAGCTATAGATGCAATTCCAGAGGGCTTATTGAAAGCCGTTCGTTCACGATTGGTTGGCAATGCCAATCGACAGTCGATCTTGTGCCCTTCTAATTGAGAGTTCCAAAACACACGTACTTGATCCATATTCATTATTCTTTCATGTATACTATAATCGATGTATTGTAAGATTTCTTCATTATCTGAGTATATTGTGTTACCATTATAAGCATCACAAATATAATCAAAAAAGACAAGAAAAGATGATCGATCCATTGCTACATGATGGCAAGCAATAATGAGAACGTCAGAGCCGGTAATTATATCATCGTCTTTGTTTTCACTGATTGCATTCTGGTGGCGAAGTATTTGACAATGTAAAATACGACCGCATGATAAATCGAAGAGATTAGAATCAATAGTAGTTTGATACATAATTTCATAAATCTCACTATCGTTCGTGAATGTTTTCTTACTCGCAAAATTAAATATCTGATAATTGTCAGCAACACACTGTTTTAGACTACCACCAATATCGTTCAGATAGAGAGATGTATGAAGTATTGTATGTTGTTTCAAAATGTATCGAAAAGCGCGTAATAAACGATCCACTTTTAATGACCCATGAATGATTTTCAGAGCACATACTTCGTTGTAAATAGCAGTCTCTTTAGAGAAACGAACGTTTTCATCAAGAAAGATACGTTCTTGAGCAAACGATGCGATAGCTGAACATTTAAAAGTTAAGATATCTTACTCTTTTGAAGAAATGAATAAATTGTCTTACCTTTGATAATGTGTAATGGATACCAGTTTTCTGACCTATTATCATTTCTTATTGCTGTTTCAATTAACTTCGCATGCTCGGCTATAGTAACATGCTCAAAAAAAAGCCTCATGGCCAACTGTTCTGACTCAAATGAAAATAATGATTGATATTGACGATAGAGCCGAATAAGAAGAATCGAGTCACCCCCCAAGTCGAAGAAGCTAGTTGTAGTTGATATTTGTGTTTTAGCCTTTAGCAACATTTTGCTCGAATTAGAATTTACGTATTTTTCATTTTGATTCAAATGACTCTCAGTTTTAACAGCACCATGCATACCCACTGGAGAAATAGCTGAAGATAAATCTGCTGTCGAAGTTATTGTTTCACTTTCAGCTAATATAAACTTCTCCAAATCAATAGATTTTGAGCTGGTCTCATCTGCACGAAATTGATCAATAAATATAAATTCTTTCCAAATGTTAGCAATCGTTGCTTCTAATTCAGTATTCGGTGGATCGTAAACATTTTCTTCTTGAATAATTGATGTCGATAATCTATTTAAAGTACTTCGATCGATTTTACCATTTGGAGTCAATTGAAATTCTGAAACACTCACAAAATGTGACGGAATCATATAAGGTGGTAGCTTTTTTTGTAGAAATGTTTTTAATACTTCCTTCCAATCAGGCAACGGTTTCGGTTTGGAAATAAATCGTTCAGATATTTGTTCATCACTAATATTTCCGAGGAGTAATGTATGCAATAAAATTTTCTTATTTGTCGATCTCTCATCAGTGAGAATACTATCCAAAGATGTGTTAAGTTTTGCAGGTAACGCTGTGCGGGTGCCAATGGGACACATCCCAATGTGCACTGCCGAAGCACTATCCATCAATAAATGTGAAAGTATACCAGTCTTTAACAGATGTTCATGGTGTCCGATGAAGAAAATTACACATTGGCAATCATAAAAAACAAGTTTGTTATCATCGTGACCGTCAAAGTTTAATGTTACATCTATGTCATTGCTTGAGTTAACAGCGGAATGACTGGGAATGAGGCATTCTCTTTCATACATAAACCACGACTCATTACTACTATGAAGCGCTTTTAAATAAACGAAACATTTCAAATCATCGGTATCAAGACGATCAACCACAGATTGTTTCGCTGTTCTAATTTCAAAACAGTAATGAGTGTCACATTCATCTAAATCAAGCCTAGACATTGCCAGTTGATCGCAAGTCACCTGAACGAATGCCCAATTCATATCAGACGCTTGCTGTTCTAGTAATCCTATCATATACCCTGTTTCCAACCTACAGAAATCAGCACCTAATTTACCCCCGTAAAGTGGCGCTATAGCGAAGGATCTTCCGACAAGATGTAAACTAGCATCGACGTCGCTGGGATTCACATTGCTATTAATGAATTCTAGAGTATGTTTGTCTGGATTATGATAATAAAGACCTGGAGTAATATGATTTATGGATGTGTGAAGCTCGATGTAAACTTGAATAGGGTAAAGACTTCCAGCTGATGCGTAACGATATTTGGGCAATGGTTGATCAACAACATTAATAGGTATCAGTACTGACAACAGTTGACTTAAGCTATCGAAATCAAAGATTGATTGAGATGTTCTATAAACATGACTCCTATCGGAACATTTTCTTAATAAATTTTCAATTGTAGATTTTTCAATGCTTTCATTTGTGAAGCGTCGATAGCTTTTCCTTGTATAGTATGCATTAACTAATGTTTCCGTCAATTTTGGTTTCCCCAAAGAAATGCTATGTTCACTCTCTAATTCATGCTGTATACTGTGTCTAGCAACTTTAAACTGAGTACGTTTAACCGAATCAGTGATCGAAATTTCAGATTGATCAAACCCATCATTAAAGGCAGGATATCTTTCTGGCATTACATATCCTATAAGGTGTTCGCTTGATTTGTCAACAGTAACAATAGCTTGATGGATATCTGAATGCTGCTCTAGGTGATATTCGATTTCACCAAGTTCAATACGATGACCATGAACTTTTACTTGAAAATCTTTTCGGCCCATGAATTCAATGTAGCCATCTGGAACAAACCGCCCATAATCACCTGTGCGATAAAGACGTTTACTTGTGCGGGGATGAATAATAAAACTAGATTCTGTTTTTTCTTGATCGTTCCAATAACCTTCAGCTAGGCCCATCCCACCAATGTACAATTCACCATTGACCCATTCAGGACAATCATCTAGTTGTGTATCATACACGTAATATTGTTGATTTCGTAATGGCATTCCATAAGGTATTGATTTCCNTTCTTGCGATATCTCTTTCGGTAGAGTATATGCAATGGACCAAATCGATGCTTCCGTAGCACCACCTAAACTAGTTATTGTTATTTCTTCCCCAAATATTGTTTGAATTGATTTTGGTAATGATAATGGGATCCAATCACCACTTAATAAAATATGTCGCAATTCACTCTGACTGTAAGCGTTTCCTATATGTTCAACTAACATTTGCATTAACATTGGAACACTATTCCAAATAGTTACACGATGTTGAATCATCATATCATACCAATGTTTAGGATTTTTGTAATGATCATGGTCTGCAATGACAACTGCTCCACCGCCAATCAACATTCCAAATATATCGTAAACAGATAAATGAAAATTTAGATGAGACAATGCAAGTATCCTATCATTCGTAGAAATTTCTAATCGTGTATTCATATCCAGAATCGTATTAATAACAGCTTGATGACTGATCATAACACCTTTGGGTTTTCCAGTTGAACCAGATGTATAAATAACATAAGCTAAATCAGTTGATAATTGTTGTTTGATAGGAAATGGCTTCGGATAATCATGACCTGTGAATGTATCAACTGAAATAGTTGTCAAATGGTCAAATTTGTGTTGGCAATCAGATTGTGTGAGAAGAATTGTAACCTGAGTTTCTTCTATCAATGCACGAAGACGATCATACGGTGAATCAATATCCAGAGGTAAGTAAGCTGCACCTGAGATAAGGATAGCTAAACAAGCAACGATTTGCTCCCACCCTTTTTTCATTAGAATAGCAATGAGTTTGTTGGATTGTACTCCTTGTTGTTGTAGATGATATGCCAAAGGATAGACACGCTGCATTAGTTGTTCATATGTCAAATTACCTCTCGAGGAGAGAATAGCCCACTTATTAGGTGTTTTTCGAGCTTGTTCAATAACGGATTTGTGAAGGAGTGACTTTTCTTTGACATTTGAGTCCGACTTCATACGATTAAAAGTCGATATGCTCTCTTGTTCTTTCTTTGAAAGCGGTACAGAAAGGGGTTCGTGCCACATACTCTCTTTTGAAGCTAACTTCTCAAGTAAATCAATAAATGTATCATGCATATTTTTAATCAAAGATGAAGGGAATAAGTTTTCTACATATACCCAGTCCACGATTAAGCACCCATCATTTTCAGATATTATATGATCTAGGAAAACTTGTGGCGTTGAGCTTATTGAATACACAGGTGAATGATCGAAAAATATGTTATCCTGAAAATTGTTGCGGTTCGCGTTCCCTACATCGATTACGCAGGTGAAAACAAATGGTAAGACGATTTTTCTTGTCTTGCGTGCTTGCATCAAGTCATGAAGAAACGATACCCCATTGTAGGATATATGTTCAAGATCACTCCATAACTGCTNATAACTGCTTGTGAACAGTTTGAATAAATTCATTGAAAATAATCAGCTCAGTGAAATGGATTTCTAATGGCAGAACTGTCGTAAAATCTCCTGCTATTTCATTAATTTGTGGATGAATTGGTAATCGGTTGAAGATTGGTAAATTCAATGCAAAATGTTTGTTGTCACTCCACTTTGCTAATACAATAGCATAAACAGATGCTAAAAAGCTGGCTGGCGTCAACTTATGATCGATGATACGCTGTCTTAATTTTTGCCAAAACGATCGATCTAATTTTTTCTGCGAACTATTATGTCTTTGTGTACCAATCTTATGTGGCGAACAACGTAATGGCAAATTAGGGCCTAATGGAAATGAACCTATACGAGTTATCCAATATTCTTTATCATTTTTATAGTTGATCGTATTCTTAAGCTGCTGCTCTGTCAAAATATAATCTCGATAAGAAAGTTCAAGTGTCGTTAAAATAATATTTGGATTAAAATACAATCGATTCAGTTCTTGCAAAATTAGTACTATACTCCAGAAATCCAAGATGAGACAATCAAAACCAATGTGCAAACGTATGTAATATTCATTATCAACAATAAAGCGAGTTACTTGGAAATCAAACAGTGGCCATTGATTAGCTGGTCGAACTTGATGTGATAATTGTTCTCGCCGCTCTATTAATTGAGTGTCGACACACAGAACGTTCTCCGAATTAAATACAGCTATATTGTAATATGGAACCTTTTTCAGAATTTTCTGTTCAGTATTGGATGGAAAAATTATACGTAATGCTTCATGACGTTCAATCAAATTATTTAGTGCTCCTTCAAATCGTTTAACGTCGAATCCCGATACAAAGTCATGTTCTTGATAGACAAAACAAGAAACCTGACCAAGTTGTACAAAACCTTGCCGTCCAATTAGATATGCTTCTTGAATTTCAGTAATTGGAAATGGTTGATATCTTGATAATTCATCTGTAATAGGTGCGATGCTTTTCTGGTAGCCAATATGAATGCGTGCTTGAATAGAAGATGCAGCTGCTACAAAAAAAAGAAGCATTAACAGAGAATGTATAATCAATTCTGAAATTAGACACGCACATTCAATAGCATCTGCATTTTGTACAATACTTCGATGTATATCGACGGTAGTGGTTGACTTGATTAAGAGACGAGCATGATCAGCAATTGTAGGATGCTGTAAGAATTCAACAATACTATTAGCATTCATTCTGACGTTGAGTGTTATCTTGTAATTGTAATACAGTTGTACAAATAAGAGAGAATGGCCACCAATATGAAAGAAATTAGCATTAATTGGAATTGAAGTACGGCAAAGAATTTTACACCACAATGAATGAATATTTAATTCGAGTTGACTATTTGGTTGTATATGATTATCACCAGTAGTCGCAAATGTACGTCGCGAGAAATTTGATTTCGATAAATATTTTCGATCTATTTTTCCGTTTGCATTAAGAGGAAGTTTCTCCAAGACGGTAAATATTGATGGAACCATATGGGGTGGGAGATAAGATTGACAGTGTTCAATTAGTTCTTTTTCATCGATATCAGAGCTTTCAACATAAGCAACCAAATGATCATCATCTTCTTTGATGACAGCACACGCGGAGATCGCAGTACTAAGTAAACAACGTTCGACTTCTCCAAGTTCAATACGTTGCCCATGTAGCTTGATTTGATGATCTTTTCTTCCTTGATAATGAAGAAGACCTGAGTGATCCATTCGAGCAATATCACCGGTTCGATAAAATCTTTCATTATCAATCTCAATAATTGCTTTAGTTGTCAATTCATCACGTCCAAGATAACCGACGAAGACACCTACACCTCCCACTAGCAAATTACCTTCTTGGCCAATACCAACGGGTTGGGAAAACTCATCACGAATGATACAGCGATAATTAGGAAGTGAAGCACCAATTTCAATGGCTTTTTTACCGCCTATAACTGGTACCGCGTGAAATGTACAAGCATTGGTCTCGGCTGGTCCGTACAAATTCCATATGCAGCACTCATGAATATCAATTATTCGGATTAATTCGAGGAGCTTCACCGAGAAAGGTTCACCTGAAAAAGTAAATGAAAGGATAGAAAATTTCGGGAATACTAATGGGCCATTTATTTACCGCTGCTACATAGTGATCTGAGATATTGTAAAGATTCACACTTCTTGTAGTTTTCGACAGAAACGAAAATATTGTAAAGCAGAGTCGGAACGGTATGCATGTATGTAATTTGTTTCTGTTCAAGAACTCTGTACAAATATTCCAAATCCATAGTTCCTCTGGGTCGAAGCATTACTAATGTTGCTCCAATCATTAATGTCCCCAATATTTCCTGAATATGGACGTCAAAAGAACATCGTGCCATTTGTACAATTGTATTGTTCTCATTTAATGTATCAATATAAGTTAACGATTCTATATATTTACTGAAATTTGTATGCCGAACTTGTACCTATGAAAAGAAGAGAAACTGAGCAAGGTTGGTGAGATAATTACCGACCTACCGCTTTTGGTAACCCAGTCGAACCACTTGTGAAAATAATATAAGCTGCATCAGCTGGTGTAAATAATAATCTTGAAATTCGATTGACATTAATATCACCAGCCATGTCATTATCAGTTATCACAGTGTCCACATCCAATGAAATAATATTATCACCGAAATTTTGTTTTTGTTTGATGATGAACAAGTACAAGGTGACTTTGAATTTGTTCTACTAGTTGATGCAATCGCTTTTGTGGGTCTTGAGGTGATAATGGAAAATAGACAGCGCCAATCATTTCAATCGCCATCATACCAATTACCTAGTAAATAATCACAATTAAGCTAGCGGAAGGATATTTTTTAGGTTAACTTACCATGGATAAACTTCTTTCTACATGTTGACAAATAATGTCACTTACGGCTGCTCGTTGGTCATTCAAAAGATTCAAAGATAAAACGTGAACATAATATAAAAGTTCAGCATACGTGAGAGATTGATCATCCATCTCCACTGCTACCTTTTGTGGATGGTTTATTACTTGACGCACAAATTCATGATGTATACAAGCCACAGGAGGAAATAATATTTCTGTATTGTTCATTGATTTCATAAGTAGTTTTTCTTCTGGTAGTATCAATGATAATTCATAAACTGGTTTGTTAATCTGAACATCCGTTACGTTAAACAGTTGTTCTAATATTGAATGAAATCGTTGTGCAATTGTATAAACTGTTTTTCGATCGAACAAGTCGAGTGATGCATTGATTATGCATGAGAGTTGATTAGTATCGGAATCATGTTCAATACTAAGGGTGAAATCGAACTTGCTCATTATTTCATCTTCCCTAGTTTTAATTGAAAAAGGCTTTTCATAAAGTAGAGCTTCTCCAATCGTCACATCATTCTTACTACTTTCAGAACAATATGATTGAAATTCAAATGATGTTTCAAGAAATGCAGGCTTAACAGCATCTTGATGCTGGGCTAGAATTCGTTGCAGAGGAAAATAAGAATACTCTAAACTACTGGTGATTATCATTTTCACATGTTCAATTAATTGATGAAAAGACCCATGATGATCAAGTTGACACCGCACAGGGATAGCATTGACGAACAACCCAATCATTGACATAAGCTCTTCTTTGTATCTTTTGTGTGAGTTCATTCCAATGCATAAATCACTTTCTCCATTAGTAAGTTTGAACAAGAATGCATAGTAAATAGCAAGTGCCAGTTGCTCGAATGTTGTGCCATTTGACGATGAATAAGCTATGAAATCATGCGAAAGACCTTCACCGAAGTCAAAAGAGACATTCGTTCCACGACCAGTTCGATTTTCATGGGATAGACGATACCGATCAAACGGTAATGGTAAGGAACGATCGAGTTTACAATCTCGAAGAGCATCGCTCCAAAATATACTAGCAGCTGTCATTGACATTTGTCGTTCGATGACAGCATCTACACAATGAGAGAGAGAGACTATTTGTTATTTTAATATGAGAATAAGACTCATACTCACAGTCAAGATAACAGTCATTGGTATCAGGATCAGCTGATATTTTTCCTGCTTTATAAGCTTGATTGAGATTCTGAAGAAACAAGTCGATTGATAGCAAATCAAATGTAGTATGATGAAAATTGAAAATAATTGCATCTTTCTCGCCAAGAAGATCTGTTGAAGAGATTTGCTTGTAGTAAACTAGATGGCATCGAAAGACACAACCTTGATCAGGACCGAATAGCTTAGAATCGTTTTTTTCATTGTGCATGATATATGCCAAATGTTCATCTCTATCGAAAGTACTTTCGTTGAACCAAAACAGCCTTTTGTTTTTATCGTTGATGTCTATGATCCGTGTCATGAATTTGTTTTTATCAGTGTCAAAGAATAGTGATCTACGAAGTGACTGATGTTTCGTGATAACTAGTTGAAGAACCTGTTTAAGTTGTTGAATTGATAAAGTATTCCCATCGTAGAGACGATACAGGAAAGGTATATTGTACAGTGCATCATGCAGTTGATTGCAATCGAAATAAATTTCGTCATGGTGCGAAATGTGAGATTGATCATATGATGCTGATGCTAGTAATAGGAACGCAATAATGAAAAAGTAATCATAAATTCATAATAACAAAGAAATAGTTTCGATGCTTCTTATTATATGAATTTATATTCTTGGGAAACGGTTTGGGAAAAATAATTTTCTTCGCCTGTTTAATTTTTATAGCATGGAGGTATGGATATGGGTGTTGGGCGTGTGTCTTTGCTTGAAGTAGCTCAACAATAACACCCAGCATGCTTCTGAGAACTAGAGAAGTAGAAGTTGGTTGATTTTCTAGAAACTAAGGTCATATTAAAAACGTGAACATAGTATCTCATTGAAATTTTCCATCTTTTAAAGTGTTCCTCGGTTTCTAAAAGCACAAGAACATAACATCGCATGTACTAGAGATAAGTAGAGAACTATTCGGATACTTTTGATCCATTGAAAACGTGTTAAAAGATCTTTAGCATATGTTACTATCTCTTAAAAAAAACATTTCAACAGAAATATCCCACCTTTATCTCCTGCTGTGGGAAGATTTGTGTAATTCTCTCTCACACGCGCATTTATAATCATTAATAAGTCACACAAATAAAAGCCTTCCCATATAAAAAATTTGGATTAATAATAAGGTTAATAATCCAAATTTTTTACATGGGTTACTCATATGTCAAAACTTTGAATGAATTTCCGCTTACCGGAAGAGAAAGCTGAACTGAACCTGCATGCGTACAATCCCGAAACTTCTTTTAAGATTACTTCGAAAAATGAGGAAAGTTACTGGTGAAAATTCACACAGGTTGACACATTCAAAGTTCAGATTTCTGAATTCTCTTTTATTTGGCTATTAAATAACACCAATGTATCCTGTCATTTCCCACTACGTATAGAATAAGATAATGCATTACATTAGATCTATTTCTGTGAACTAATAGGATCAATAAGTAACCGATAACACGAAATTAGTCTTTTTACTACTATGATTCACACAGTCGATTGAAAAAAGCAATAGATTTGTTCACATAAAAATTTCAGGTCAGATTTCTATTCAAGAATCACAATTATAAAAGTCATCCATCTTTATCAATTAGAATGATAAATCGTATATTCTTTCGATTATGATCGTTGTTTTCGTACAACCTGCTCAAATATGGTCAATATTCATGACAAATGATGGAAATATATTTGATATGGAACCATATATATATATATATATATATATATATATATATATGAGAGATAACAGCTAGAAATAGTAGCCATTTACATTTCATTAGGAAGCGTTGTCTCCTAGTATTGAATCATTGACAGAGCGCTGTAAACGTAAATGAATTCTTCATTGAATACAGAGTTGCTAGATCGAAGTAACATACCCTGATTTGCTAAGTTTTGGTTTCGCAGTAACAGACTGATCTTCTTTTTAACGTACGGAAAGCAGTACTGTTCGTTATCCTGACGCCATAGTGGATCTTTATAAAAATCCATCCGGAGAACATTTTGACACTTGTCCTTCGACCCACATTGACAAACCATTCCAGCCTGTACCGAATCTTCAGTTGCAAGACAACCATAATGGCACGTTATTTCTTGACCAATATCAATATCTCGCCGTGCGTAGCATCTTGAAGTACCGATAAAGCCAATATTTGGATCACAAGAATGATTCATGAATAGTGATTGAACAAAGCGATTTTCACATTCATCGACATTTTCCGAATCCAGATTTGCATACCTAAATGGCACATTAAACAGATCGTCATCGACCATATAGGATTGATAAGTAATGAGTTTGCTTAATTTTGGATTATCTTCTATAAGTTTTAATAATTGAGTTTTATTATATTTTCCACGTTTATCTTCATCTCCATAAAATGGCCATTCTTCAATCGAAGGATCAAATTCATAAATTAATTCTTCGCCCTTAAAAGTTTTCTCCACTGCAAACACACCCTTGTGATCCAAGCCATATTTTGAATCGTTCATAACTTTTACTTGAACTTTTCTATAGAAAGGCATCTTCCAAGATGACTAAAATAAAAAAAAGATTTACGAGACAATTCTGATGAGCCTATCGCGATCATGTCACTAATCGAGGTACATATTAAATTTTACTTTTTTTGATCTGGCATCAGTATCTGAAGCAGCGATGTCTGAAATTGTCAATCCTGAATCTTTTTCAAATTTCATTAAACTAGTTAGTAATCAGTTGGACTATCCAAATTTTTAGGTATTCAGCTGAATGTTTAAAAACAACGCTTGAAAGTGACTCAAAAAGTGTGGGATCACCTGGCCAAGAAATAGAACAATGGAACCTTTGTAATATAACATTCCAGGAGATAGTGTATTGAAAACTGCACCAAATCAGCTAGTATTTGATTATAGACTTCTTCTGTTTGTTCTTTATTTGTTGAAAACTTTATGGAGCCTGAATCATTGTGCTACCTCAAGAAACGTTGATTTTCACAGTACATCAGGTTAGGTAATGATGCAACAACGAATACTGCTACTCCTCGTTATGTAGGGAGTCACCTAGCAGCTTTTTCCCGTCTTCAGAAGACCTTTATTTCATATGATCCCTCGAAGTCTCTTCAACGGCTTTACGCCACAATACTCAATAATAACATATAGAGGTGTTAATAACGATAAAAACCAGGTGAGTTTTAGATCTTGAAAGGCTTTTGCAGTTGGAACAGGCACTTGAGTGGATTGGCCCAGTAATTACTGTTGGATTAGGCTTATCGAATAAGATAAAAGACAAAACGTTCGGTTTTTCCAGATTATTAGAACAAATGTTAAGAAATGATTTAAACTATGAGAATGAAATAGTCGAATTCTACTTAGAGAATGTTGAATTAGTAATGAAACAACTTCCAAGAAGAGTCGAGCATACAAAAGATCTAATCTGGAGCAAAGCCATTCTAAGTTTTCGTAAGTTACCAATATCCTAACATAAAACTAAATTTGCATGCAATTTCAAAACCTAAGGAAGCAGACTGAAAAATAAGAACTCTAGAACAAAAATCGATCATCACCATAAATTATGCGCTGTTCATCCTGTATGCCTCATGTATGTCCATTTAAAAAATAATATTTCATAGGGCGTTAATTTATATGTACTTTTAATTTCATTCATGTGCACACTAAATTATCAGTAATTTAGATTTAAAATAAATATAACTTGTTTTCAATTAATTTATAATTTAATAAATTAAAAGTAAAATTATATTATAGTATTTCTTTTTGATATTTCGTCCCACTCAAACATGCAATAAAAAAAACGTGTAAAAATGTGTAAAAATTCATCTAAATCAAAATCAATAAAAAGCAAACACTTTTAGGTGCTCAAATATGTTCATTTCAGTATATATATGCTAGAATATATATCTAGTGTATTATGAATACGGTTACATGAGTGCTTTTTAAGATTTTGTTTTCGTTAACATTTCGATGCATTTCTTTCGTGAATCATAGAAGTGGGTTGAAATGTAAAAACAAATAATTTTGTTTAATTCATAACTTAGCGCATTATCACTTAAGTGAAAAAAATTCTCATTAAGATAAATTATATTTCCTACAGTTTACGTATTTTTAAATTTATATTACAAGTAAGACTTTGTATCGTTAAAGATTAGACGAAATGACTCCCGTAATATTTCATACCGACTTCTCATTCTTAATTTTTAACATCATTCATATACTTTCTTCGTAATAAACAAGCAGAAGAGAATGAATGCGTGTTTCAGTTTAGAATAATAAGAGTGTGAGTTCATCTCTCTTAACACTGTAGCACTACCTTCATAAACCGGTAGGTAAACAAAATGGGAATTCGCAAGAACTTGACTCTGTGAGCATGAAAGCAGTAATTCTTACTTGAATTCTAATCGAATGTATGCACGAATGTCGTTGTATTTCTGCTCTATCGCGGCTATTTGTATTAGCAAATAGTAAAACAATAGTAACTTGTACTGAAAGTAATTTCTTGTTGATTGAAAGCTTCCAAATTCCCAAAGAATAGTAGATACTAAAATGAAGACAATAATAAAATGACCAACATATCGAACAACATATTCAATAGCAGCACTGCGGCAACTTCGTTTTGATATATTTTTCTACCAAAATCACTCTGCCACATAAAACTTCACTAACGGCACATATTTACAATGATTTTGGAGATGATCATTCATGCATGAAATAAACTCACGTCCTACACAGGCATTCAAATTTTCTCTCAAGCAATACAATAGAACAGAGGGAGATCAAAGTTGGTGAGATATAATTCGATTGAATTTCTTTTCTGCACAACCAATCTGTATTTCAAAGGCAGAGAAGGAAAGAATTGTAAAACGAAACAACGACCGTCATCTTCAATGTGATAAATGATTCATTTTTCACAAGCGACTAGGGATGTTATATTACTATTACCGGTAATACTTAAAATAACTTGCGTTATTTCTTATCACTGATAATT
This sequence comes from Rotaria macrura, assembly GCA_900239685.1. Lineage (NCBI taxonomy): Eukaryota > Metazoa > Rotifera > Eurotatoria > Philodinida > Philodinidae > Rotaria > Rotaria macrura. The sequence goes on along the minus strand of OENT01001276.1, from coordinate 33,952 downwards.
ATTAATCCTTTGTTAAAGTAATAAAGTATTAATGAGTAAGGTACATTTATGTGAATTTTCAAGGGTTAGCTTGGTATGCGATCTCTATAAGTTTTCATGGGCAACATAGAGGTGGATTCTAGTCTAAAATTGTTCAAGAGCCATGTTAGAATCGTCTCTGTACCTTTCTCAGAAAAATCTATGAGTGCCTCCCATAGCTTTTTAAGGACTACTCAGGGATAGTCTCAATAACTTTCTAAAACTTATGCAAGGGTGATTCTGTTCACTTCCCAAGTACTGTCAAGCAGTGATTTCTATATATCTTTCTAAGCTTATCTAGGGGTGGTTTCAATCACGTTTAAAGACATATCAAGGAACGCTACGCAGACCAGACTATTTTAACGAGATTTGATAGAAGAATAATTTCAGGTGGTTTCATTTAATTATGAATATTAACGAGAGAAGATCAACAGCCCTTCACTTGATTTAGCTATATTAAGAATCACCAAACCGCTAAATACTGGAGATTAACTTTTAGTTTTCTTCTTTAACAGTTCATTTGCCATTGGATGATTAAGCGATTATCGTGAGATAAATACCTTTTTATTTCGATACTTTCTCCACATGAAAACTATGCTTCGAAAATAATGGTACTCTGTAAAATTATATCAAGCGCTTGCGAATTAACAAATTATTTTCTCTACAGTGTTCGTTTAATCAATCAAACAGTAACGGTTTCTATAAGAGATTTATGATCCAATATGTCTTTGCTTAAGCTAACTAATAGAAAGTCATGCTAAAATATGATTGACTAAATGAATACCGTAGAAAAACGGATTCCTTGTCTCAATCCTGTTGATTCGTTGAGAAAACTTGAAAAAACCAACCAGAGTCTTGAATCTCCTGGATTATGTCAAGCCTTCACTCTAAAAAAAATAGGTACTTTCCTGAACCCTCTAAAAAGGTTCGGTAGATTTCAAATAGCATCCAAATGACCAGAAATGTTTAAAAAACGATTGTTCAGTTCTACGAAACCTCTAAAGGATCTTCCCGTGTGCCCACCGGCCGAACCCTCTCCTACGAAACCTTTTTTTAAGTTTC
>OENT01001276.1:3581-32805 GCA_900239685.1 Rotaria macrura | reverse complement strand
GAAACTTAAAAAAAGGTTTCGTAGGAGAGGGTTCGGCCGGTGGGCACACGGGAAGATCCTTTAGAGGTTTCGTAGAACTGAACAATCGTTTTTTAAACATTTCTGGTCATTTGGATGCTATTTGAAATCTACCGAACCTTTTTACAGGGTTCAGGAAAGTACTTATTTTTTTCAGAGTGTTCTCAGGATCCTGATGTAATCCTGTTTCAAATCTTGTCAGGATGTGGAAACTTCATAGCTATTCACTTCTTTTAGGACTTCGTCGCTTTCTATGAAAAGTAGAGTGAATCCTGCCAGCATTCTGACTGAATCCATCAAGAATCTTGCAAGTAAACATCAGGGATTATCCCTAGAGATTCGTTAATTCACAAGCGTGTGATAGAATTTTTTAGAAAACGATTATTTTTGAAACATAGTTTTCATATGGAGAAAATATCGAAGTGAAAGGGTATTTATCTTACGGTAATCGCTTAATCATCCGATTTCACATGAAGTTTTAAACCGAAAAACTTAAGCGTAATCTTGAATATTAAGCGGTTCAGGGATCCTTAATATCACTAAACCAAGTGGAGGACTACTGATATTTTCTTGATAATATTCATGGCTAAATGGAACCATCGGGAATTATTTGTCTATCAAATCTCGTTATAATAGGCTGGTCTGCGTACCGTCCCTCAAGAAGTATTGAAATGTGATAGAAAGCACCCCGACCTAGCCTTAGAAAGATATGTAGACACCACCCCATGACACTAATTGGAAAGTAGAGGGAATCACCGTTGAGTAAGTTTCAGAAAGTCATAGAGATCAATATTGAGTAATCCTCAAAAAGATATGGCACCCTACCTAGATTTCTCTGAAAAAGCTGAAGTGGGGTGACGGTTACACATTATTAAAAATGATAAGATCTACCACTAGGTAGTTCGTACAAAGTTGCACATGGCAGCATGAGGTAGTTCTCGAAATATCACGCGTAGCTTAGTAAGCCCTGCGCTAATTAGTTTGTACAACTTAGTTAGTTAAAAACATCTTATGGAAAGAGAGTGTGGGTATTGGTTTCAATGTGGTTGTGGGTATATGGTATGGGTGTGCATGCTTTGGTGCATTTTTGTATACTTTATTCACCAAATTCACGCACACACACACATCCACATCCTTTTTACTCCTTCACCCAATGTTGTTTGTATTGGTTTTGACAGTAATGATAGGATCCAATCACCAATTAATAGAATGTCTTAATGTACTTTCATTGTCTTTGTGTCAAAAGGTTTTAGCTAACATTTGCATTAACATAAGCGTAATATTCCAAATAGTGACATGCTCATTCAACATCACGTCATACTCAAAGTTTAGTATTTTTCCAATTTTCATGATGAGGAATGACAAGAGTTCCAACAGCAACCAACATTCCAGATATATTATAGACAGATAAATCAAAATTTAGATGAGATAGTGCAAGAATTCTATCGTTCGTAGAAATTTCTAACCTCAAGTTTATATCCGGAACTGTACTTAGAACACCTGGATGACTAATCATAGCATCTTTTGGTTTTCCAGTTGAACCAGATGCATAAATAACATAAGCTAAATCAGTTGATAATTGTTGTTTGATAGGAAATCGCTTAGGATAATCATGACCCGTAAATGTATAAACTGAAATAGTTATTAAGTGTTTGAATTGATTTTGGCAATCAGATTGTGTGAGAATAATTTTAGCATGAGTTTCTTCAATTAATGAGCAGAGTCGATCATATGGTGAATCTATGTTCAACGGTAAATAAGCAGCACCTGAAATAAAGATAGCTAAACAAGCCACCACTTGTTCCCAACCTTTTTCATTAGAATAGCAGTGAGTTGGTTGGATTGTACTCCTTGTTGCTGTAGATGATATGCCAAAGGATAGACATGGTTCATCAATTGTTTGTATGTCAGTTTTTTATGCGTAGAGAGAATCACACACTCATCAGGTGTGTGTTGAGCTTGTTTGATAACGAGTGTATGAAGAAAGTTTTCTTTAATGTCAAATTTCCGATGCGTTTTATTAAAAAGGAATCTTCTTAGCTGCTGCTCATTTGATAATGGAAGGAGAATGGTTTTTTGCCAGGTTTCATTAGGCAAAGCCAATCTTCGAAGGAATTGGATGAATGTGACAAGCATATCAGCAATCATGTCTGATGATAATAAATTGGCTACATAATCCCAGAGTATTAATAAATGTCCACCTTGTTCATAAGTTTGATTATCTAAATAAATTTAAGGCGTTTGACTGCTACCATAAATTGGAAAGTTTCCCAAGAGATGTATGAAGTTGTTGGTTGTGTGAATGGAATCCGTCATACTTACACCACATGTAAAAACAATTGGTAAGAGAATCTGCCTTATATTGTGAAAATGCATTAGATCTCGAATAAATGATACACCATTGTAGGACAGATGTTCGACATCCTTCCATAGCTGGTTTTGAACAATTTGAACAAATTTATGGAAGGTAATTGATTGATCTAGATTAACTTCCAATGCAACTGGTGATGTAAAATCTCCTGCGAGTTGATTGACTTGATCGTGAATTGGTAGCCGGTCATAAACTGGTATATTCAAAGAAAAATGTTTGTTTTCGCTCCATTTTGCTGACACAACTGCGTAGACAGATGCTAGAAAAGCAGCTGGTGAGATTTTAGGGTGTGGGTGTGTGGGTGTGTGGGTGTGTGGGTGTGGGTGCAAATTAAATGATTTACCCACACCCACACCCACACGCACACCCTTCCACTAGTGAACACCTCATATTTATTAATGATATTAAGTCCGACCGAGAAATTTCTGCTGGAAATGTCTCTCTGTAATATGAACATTTCCTTATTATGAATAGTGAACGCTTTTTCCAAACCCTTTTGATACTATAGCCTTTTTAATATGAACGTGTGTTTTCCCCCTTTGTCATTTTCTATCGAATTTTCTTCTAAACTGCAAGTAAGCACACTTTTCATTTCATTCGACAACTGTACGCGTGAAGTAAACAAGGTAGAATCTAGATTAGCCGATATTTACATTAATTCAAAAACAAAAGGACAAACAATATTAGAAGACTTTTTCAAAGTTGAGACTTTTTGGTTTCATTGAAAACTTTTTCAATTAAAATCCTTTAGACGAAAACAGATAAACATAGGAATCGATGTATTAGTCTATATCTAGTAATAGCGCATTACTAGATATCTTGAAAACTTTTCTTACTTTTACAGCAAATCATACGCCAAATCCCTATACTAAACACATCGCTATAGTGAACGGTTTTTGAACGACAACGAGAGTGTTCACAGTTGGGACGTTATACTGTAATTTAGCTAAAACAACGCAGCAATTCCATGAGTCATCGCAACTGGTTTTCGAAAATCCAGATAAAATCAATTTTTCAAACATTTTTTGGGATGGACATATAGCTATTGTAACACTTTCTCATAGAATCAGTATTAATGTAAATAATATTACAGCATTCTCTTTCGTCATTCTATAAAATGGTTTCGTTCACATGAAAAACACACATTTACTTACGAAGCCGAAAGGAATAAAGCAGTAAGAACAATGCACACAGATGACCAGAAAGACTAAGGGAAGCTTACATGCAAAAATGAACTAATCTGGAAGAGTCATACATAGACTCTCTGCAGTCCGAGATTTTTTGATCTGGATCCCAAAAGATTTTCTCAAAACACTGCTAAGTTTGGGGAGGGGACACAGAGAAGGTGCGCATATCAAACACCTCTCATCTAGTCTTAAAATATAATGCGTAAAGTTGGTGATCCTCAAAATACAGTTTGACCTGGGGAAACATTTTCCGAACCAAGAGCCGACCGAAGTTCGCACGCTCCAGTTTCAACCCAACGCACAATAACATACGCCCATCTTGTACAAGTATCCATGAGAATCTATCGTCTTCTCTCCTCTTACATTTCTATACACACTACCTTGCTAAAGTTTCACATATGCAGTGGTAATATAAAGAGATTAAATTTCACATTTCAAGCTTTAGTTCCCCTAGGTTCCATAGTCCCTTTCCCGTGGGAGGAAGGGAGATCAGTCAGGATGCACAAACTTATACTCAAAGCACTAAACACATAAAAGAGACCACGAGCAGTGAGTTATCTCTAAACAAAAATGAAATGTGACAACAAATCTTTTTCCTGGATACCTCATTGCGAATACACTTTAAGTTCCAGGAACCGGCATAGACCATGAAGGACACATTATGTTGATTATCTTGATTATGGCCATTATGTCCATTACGTTCAATATGCCCATTATGTCTATTGTGTCTATATGTCCACTATAGCTCTCCGAAGAAAAAAAGAAAATGTCCCGAGCAAATTGAGTTTCCTGAAAAGCCCTAGAACGCATAAAATCACAAGGATTGTATTGTAATCATCGTTCACGTCATTCCTATCTTTTTTAAAATTATTTAGATGTCGACAATGTTTTTTGTTTGATCAGGTACTCGAGTTGCAGTAGTTTAGCTACTGTTTCGTATTGTAATTTTCATTGTTTTCTTGGAATAAGGACTTCTCATGCAAATATTATTGTGAAACAAGTTTGCCATGCAAATATCATCGTGATAGAAAGTTTTTTCATGTATATGTTATCTTGTAACTAGGGAACTGCAAAGTGGTCCCCTGAGACCTGGGTGGGGGCCTAAGATTTTGATTTTTATGGGACCGATATCAATAACTTATCCAGATGGCCCTGATGTCTCCTTTTATGGAAAAGATTTGAAAATTTACGCTTAATCTTGCAAAAATTGCTTGCGTCTAAGAAAATTGTTTTAGCAGTCTCTGCTGGGTTAAAATGTGAAACACAATGTAGCTACCGTTACTAATTACTTGAAAGTTGTTTTCTTTGATTTATCTTGCGAAACATAGCTCACAACCATTTCACTAATCTTCTACAACTACATTAAGGAAGAAGTTCGTCTACAATATCGATATTCTATAGACTTACCGATTTTGATCGTATATCGATAACATCACTTACAATCTCCATGTGAGTGTGCAGGTCGCGTCTATTAGGATCTGTGACATCTTTGGAACCCGTTAGTCATCGTCTGTGAAAAAGGGGGAGGGGCACGTCGGTAACGATATGTGGAAGAGCAGGAGTGCGTCAGAAATTTCTACTCTAAACACTTCAACTCTCCTTTTACATTATGTTTCACTAAATTGAAATCAGAAGCTATGGAAAATTTCAACTAGAACAAGGATCGGGACCAAAACCATTTTATATACAGGACCGGGATCCGAAAAATTTTTTTAACGGGACCGGGACCATAAAAAGGTGGTCCCACAGTTCCCTGCTTGTAACTGATTAATAGCAAAATATATAGATTTCATCGAATAAGAAAGTAGAAATCAACTAGTATGTTTCAACCACATTATCAAACAAAAACAAAGAATTACATTTACAGGTATATGTTAGAATAAAACGGGACGGGACGGGAAACCATTTTGGTCGTCGCACAGAGCTCTGCTGCACACTTCTGGGTGGTTCTGTTTCGATGGTTTATCGACTGGCTTCACTTGTTGGAGCTCGAAACCATTCGAAACAATGGTTGGCCAAGGTCTTTATTTTTTACCAGGCTTGATGGATTAATTTGCTCGAGTTTTTCAACGTTCAGCACTTCTAGTTTCGTGAAAACTACGGCATTTAGAAGCTTTCAATTATGCAACAACGTTTCTCGAATAATCCAATTCTCATTTTTAGTAGACATTGTGTGTTAAAATTGAAAATGAATCCTATTTCAGAGAACTTCATATCAATCATGAAATGAGCACTTATTTCTTTTTATAAACTGCTTTTGTTTATCAATAGGCTTGGGCGGATAGTTCGAACATTAATGGCTTATGACCACCGGGTATTCGTAATAATGCATGTGCGCCACATAAAAGTTTATCTACGCAATTCTGTTGTGCATAAACCACCAGGTTATTATGGGTGTAAGCATTGATGTCCTTCTTGCCCTCTGGTTTTTTATGGTTGTGACTTTGAAAAGATAATCCGGAATCAATATTCACACTCTCACTTGCTATCACCTTCCACCCACATTCTTGATTATCACTGAATTATACATCATTCTATGCTGAGGTCCTCACCTTACGACGAAAACTTGAAAAAAAACTAGATTTTTACTGTACGGTATTGAGGAGCATGTGAGTAAGATTATATAACCAACATGCACACCGTACTCAAATTTTATTAATAACTGAAGACAGTAAGATACATCTATATACAGGATGAAACGGAATTTCAAGTTCTATTGGGCCATACAATTAATCGTCTAAAAAGAAAAATGATGTAAGGATAAACAATGACAAAATACTGATTCTTATGGCGCTGGCAAAATCGATTCGATTGAAATCTTCGCACGAGATTGGCTTTGTTGTACTTAGCTTTTTGTAGTAGTGCACAAATGAAAAGCTACGCAAAATATGCACTTAGTTTATAAAGAGTGTAATTGAAAAAGACACCTAATTCTAAGTAGAAACGAGAGCAATTTTTCGAGAACATATGTAATCGTTCATCTAAGTAAAAGTCGTAAAATACGCTATTTAGAACATTCAAAGATATATTTCAGCTGTTGAACATGAAAGCAAAGCTTCAGAATGTTCGAGAATTGTCTAAACCTTATCTTACTTGACTTTCAGTGCTTTTTCTCGTTGTCAAGGAACTGTGAGGCAAATTTTGGTGCCTGTTATGCTAGGTTGTGCGTGTGCGTGGATGTGAGTGTGAGCTTTGCTCTTCATCTGCACACTTCTGACTTTTGTGGTGTTTAAAGTGCAGACTTCAAGAGCTTTTTACACTCTACATTGTCAAGTTTAGAAATATCCATTAATACGTATAGGATTGAAACCTAATTAACATATTCCGTAGAATAAGTCATTTTTAATTCACGCGTTAATAGTGGTTAGTGAGATTCATTGACTTATTGATAATTCACATTATCTTAAGAAAGATGAAGTGCGCCAGCTTCTGGTTTCAACTCCTTTAGAACCATGGTCATGAAAAGGAAAATCGAGGTGCTCGTCTGCATGATGTCTCCTGAAAAAATACAAAGATTTTATCGTTCTTAGTATAGAAGTTCAAATGTATACACTCTTCGGTTAAAGAAAATGTAATAATTATCACTCTGTAGACTTCACGAACACGTACTCTCAATAACTCAAATCTCTCAAGTGAGCCAATCGGTACTAAACCCCTCTATAGAATAAAAGACCATGGCCTTCTATTATGGAAATTTGCCTCACTCGTCTTGATATAGCATTCTTATAACGATGGTCTTGCAATACAATTTTTATACTGGATTCTTGCTAATCTGTTTCATTACTTACTGATTTGGTGCTTCGAGTTATGTAACTAAAAATCCGAATATGTTGACGTCTGTGAAGAAATTTATAATTGGGATCCAGCTCTTGCGATCAATTTACAAGTGAATCTTTTCAGGTTTATTTCATGTTAATTCATGTTTTATTTTCTCTCTTGAGCAGACAATATAATTTGCATTAAACCGAAAATCATTAAAAATCAGACATTAGGTATTCATCTGATAGAGTTTCAGAAATTCAGCTAGCTTCAATTATTTACGAACTCTTTTTTCCAGTCTTTATCGGTACTCATTTCTAGATGATCAGTAGAATTCAATTGTCAATAATTATTTAATCTAACGTGTAAATTTTAACGAACATCTATTTCAGAAAAAAAAACCAATGGATACCAACCGGTTCAACTTCAGGACTATTTTTTATTATCGATGAGACGCTGTTACTATAGGTGTTTATCGTATTTTCCATAAGACATCTCTATTTCGTGTTTGAATCCGACTTCAATATTTCATAGGAACTTGTATTGAATTTAAAGCATGCGATAGTGTATTTTTGGCCACTAATGCATTCTTGCTTTCTCTTTTTGACTCGGTTTCTTCTTTTTGTGATGGTCATATGTATTCCTCTTTGTCAATGTGAAGTCCATCGCTGCTAAAACTTCAAATAACGGAGATTTTTATATCTAACTAGAAAGCATCTGACCACATCGAAACAAACAAATTCAGTAGCTAAATAAGCAAATCAAACTTGGCTTAGTCTTGAAGGCTTTCAGAATATGAATACATCTATTAAGATATTTAGGAGAACTGAAGTACGATGAAATTGAGACCACGTAGGATCCCTGAAAGTTTCAAAATACTACTAAAAACTTTAAAAATTTTAGCAATTTTTCAACTACCTGTAGAAAGAGCATGGCTTTCTAATATAGTTTTCATTTAAATGATTTCGAGGCGGTTTTCTGATTAGGGGGCGGGGCGGAGCATCTTTCATTGGATGGCTATCTTGCCTGGGAAGGGGCTTATGATTCATGCTAGAAAATTCATAGTGAACGTTATGACCTAAATTTCAAAGGAATCTTAATTAAATACATTTTTGAATTGAAGTGTGAAGTATGCATCGTTCTATCAAGTTCGTAGGATTCCACTGCATATTTCTGTTGTCACATCGGTGAACATGCCACATTCCTTGCACAAATTGATACATAAAAACCTTAATATCCTTCGAAATAGCTCCCTTATTCGATAAAAGGCATTATACCAGAAGACCATTTTATTAACATGGGGCTCATCAGATCAAGTGCGATCTGTCCCATTATTTGCACTATTTTCATATTTTGATTGATCGTTCTTTTTATTTCTTGAATATAATAATGAAAAAGTTGGGAACAATGTTGGTGTGAGTATTCTCCTTCGTCGGATCCACAGTAACATCTTATAAAAACACAACAGAATCATACATAGCTAAAACTATATACCTAAAAATACTCAACCAACAAGAGTAAAAAATAATATTGGGATGCTGCAAATTTGAATAAATGAAACCGGAAGAAATTAAACATAAAATGCGAAACCTCCATCGACATCGAAAAAAAATTTGTATCAATCAATCTAGGTTTGTCAGTTACGCTTCTATTGAAGCCTACCCCTTAGATTATTCGTCTTTCGTGTGTCTAAGGTAATTAATACAATTCAGAACTGATTCGAATCCCTTCAATGTATCCGCCTGCAACAAGAACCTTTCCATTAGCCAATACCGATGCTGTCTGTGAGGATCCTTCATTTTTCATATTATCAGTGATTATCCATGCGCCTGTAGATGGATCATACAATTCCGCACTATTTAAAGAAAAATAATTGATATCATATCCTCCGGCAACTAATACTTTTCCACTTGCTAATACACATGCTGTGTGTCTATCGCGTCCAACATTCATACTGCCAGTCGTTGTCCATATTCCTGTAGATGGATCATACAACTCCGCACTACTGAAAGAAAAATAATTCATACGACATCCTCCGGCAACTAACACTTTTCCATTTGTTAATACGGATGCTGTGTGTGCATATCGTTCATAATTCATGCTACCAGTCAGTGTCCATGTTCCCGTAGATGAATCATACAACTCACTAGTTTTCGCCATCCCATCATACACACCACCAGCAACTAACACTTTGCCATTTGTTAATACGGATGCTGTATGGAAAAACCGTCCATAGTTCATACTACCAGTCGTTGTCCATGTTCCTGTAGATGGATCATACAACTCACTAGTGTTCATATAACTAAAACGCGAACTACCAGCAACTAACACTTTGCCATTTGTTAATACGGATGCTGTATGGTAAAACCGTCCGTAGTTCATACTGCCAGTCGTTGTCCATGTTCCCGTAGATGGATCATACAGCTCACTAGAGTTCGTATTCTCAGAAACCCCACCAGTAACTAACACTTTTCCACTGTTTAATACGGAAGCTGTATGAAAGCAACGTCCATCGTTCATTCTACCAGTCGTTGTCCAAAGTCCTGTTGATGGATCATACAACTCAGCAGTAATAAGAGAAAAAATACTAGTCACACCACCAGCAACTAGTACTTTTCCATTTAATAATACGGATGCTGTGTGTGCATATCGTTCATAATTCATGATACCAGTCGTTGTCCAAACTCCTGATGATGGATCATACAACTCAGTTGCATTCGGATTACCATTAAACTGTCCACCAGTAATTAAAATTTTTTGAAACGTTATTACCGATGCTGTGTGATAATATCGCCCATCATTCATATTCTCTGTCAGTATCCACGTTCCTGTCGATGGATCATACAACTCCGCACTATTTAAAGAAAAATAATTGATATCATATCCTCCGGTAACTAATACTTTTCCACTTGCTAATACACATCCTGTGTGTCCAAAGCGTCCAACATTCATACTGCCAGTAGTTGTCCATATTCCCGTAGATGGATCATACAGCTCACTAGTGTTCATATACCAATAATCCCCACCAGTAACTAACACTTTTCCATTCGTTAATAATGATGCTGTATGGAAATATCGTCCATAATTCATGCTACCAGTGTTTGTCCAAATTCCTGTTGATGGATCATACAACTCACTAGAGCTCCGGGAGCTATAATCCAAACCACCAGTAACTAATACTTTTCCATTCGTTAATAATGATGCTGTATGGGAATATCGTCCATAATTCATGCTACCAGTCGTTGTCCATGTTCCCGTAGATGGATCATACAACTCCGAACTATTTAAAAAAAAACCACCCATACCATATCCTCCAGCAACTAATACTTTTCCATTCGTTAATAATGATGCTGTATGGGAATATCGTCCATAATTCATACTACCAGTCGTTGTCCATGTTCCCGTAGATGGATCATACAACTCCGAACTATTTAAAAAAAAACCACCCATACCATATCCTCCAGCAACTAACACTTTTCCATTTGTTAATACGGATGCTGTGTGCTGATCTCGTCCATAATTCATACTACCAGTCGTTGTCCATGTTCCCGTAGATGGATCATACAACTCCGAACTATTTGAAGAAAAACCACCCTTACCATATCCTCCGGCAACTAATACTTTTCCATTTGATAATACCGATGCGGTATGTTTGTAGCGGTAATAATTCATGCTACCAGTGGATATCCAGCCTAAAAGGTCCAATTTCTGATTTTTAGTATGAGAATTTCACCAATAGAGAAAATAAAACAGTCTCTGTTTTCTCATGAGAAGACATGGGTTTTAAAGAAAAAATAGTTTCTCACTGATAGTTGAATGTATTCTTATAGTGAGAGAATATGGGAAATTTATTGAGGGACATGTTTTTCTAGTTTTCGGTTACTCATCATAATCTTTCATTCTCGTTGTGGATTGTCTAGTGTTGATGGTTCATGAAGTTTTCAAAAGTGAATAAGTTATTCAATACAGTGTTGGAAATATTGCAGTTTTCGGTCGTCATGAAACTCTGTTAACTGTTTTTTTTAAGTATAGCTTTTATTGGGCAGAATTGAATTTCATTCCAATTTAATGGAGCCTCGTGAATTCGAAGTTTAGAAGATCTCAGCCATCAAGACATCACGATTGTTTCATACAGTTCGTACGCAATTCCCTGTGCTTCTATGTCAGCGCAAATGAATTTTACAAAGTCGAGTCTTTTGGAAAGCATTGTTGTCAAAAGCTCTGCAATCTGGCGTTTTTTTAAGTTTAGCAAGCAGAATTATTTGCGTCTACAGGATGGGTAATGTGTCGGTAAGAACTACATGTGCTTTGACAGATTTAACTTACGATGCTTTAAAATTTATTCTACTACATAACCGTAGGAGCTAGAAATTAACACTTTGTATCATCGCGAGTAGAAATCAAATGCTCTTTCAGAGTACTATATTCAAGNGCTTATGCGCTGTCTGCTTTTGAGAAACTAGAATGATTCAACTGAAATGATGGAGCAAACCTAGATTTTCGATATTACTCCGGTTTATTGCCGACTGCATAGCTTATTAACAGATATTATTCAGGCTCAAAGAAAAAAATATTTTTGGTTTAGAAAAATGCTGCAAAAACGCAACCATTTTGTTCATAAATATTATTTTTAAAAGGCTTTTGGAAGACTACGAACAAGTGACAAAACACAATCAAAGTGATAAATAGACTTTTCGAAATTTCCACCGATCATAATGGGTGATGATTAGAAAAATTCATATACATCTTTATTTAGTCGATGCTATTCAGAGCTATCCAGAATTGAATTATGCTTTCATAACTGAATATTCATCACTATGGGAGAAACTGATTATCAACGCCAATGCTTTGGACGTGAATGTATCTCACACAATGAATGTAGGCTATTTGTCACAACATTCGATTCTATCTTTTTAGATACACTAAATAGAGTAGCTTGCGAAGAATTAGACGATGTATCTTTTAACAGAAAATTCAACATTGTATGATTCCTCTGTGGTGAAATACGAGTGAACCAGAGAGTGTTAGATGACTCTTGAACAGTCAATATGCCAAAGTCCCAGCAGTCATAGAGAAGTCATCTAGAAAAATGAACTCTAGCTAAGACAGACTATTATAAAAGAATGCCGTACTCAAACAGTCAAAATCATAGACAGATGCAAACTGCATTATTAATATTCTATTCTCAAAAAAATGACTGAAGTATCCATACTAGTTACTGAACAATGGATGAATTTATTTCTCTGCTTTTGATAATAGTTAACTTCGATATTTCAGTTTTAACCAGCCCATTTAATCCTATCAACTCAGTACGATAATTCTAGCCATACGAAAGAGGTGGATTTCTTTTAAGGTGACAAGAAAGATGAACGAAAATAGATCTAATCTGTAGAAACAATGTGTGAAAATGTTATGTTTTGAATTTTTCCAATGATTGTTGACTGTTTCATGTTCCGAAGAACAATGAAGTAGCCGTGAGTCATTTGAGAAACTTGGAGGATTTTCTAATCAATACCGGTGCATCCCTGCTGTGTCTTCCTTTTATTTGTTTCGCTGGTCATTATAATAAACGGGTACTCTTGTTTCAATTTTACTAGTAGCTATCTTAAAATCAACTATCGTCATGAGCCGAACTTCGAGTACAACATTCCATTAGAGACAAAATTGCCTCAGTTATTAAGTTAATAACTGGTGTAAACATGAAAGTTGTCCTAAAATTATTGTGAACAAAAATGACGAGGTAAATGAAGTTACTACTCCGGTAGACGGCATGAATGTGAGTCGATTTTTGAAATAATATAGTAAACACTAATAGATATTTCGTTTGATACTTCTATCTAAAAGATTTCTATACTTCGAAGAGCATATTATTGATAATTGACATGGTTAGATGAATCATCTTCACCAAGGGAGTTATTAAATATTAGAGAACGATGGTGGCAGTCATACATATGCATGTGCAACAGAGAGCGTACATTTAAAATATCACCACAAAAATACATACACTTGGCTGGTCTTGTTATAGAAACCCTGCGAATTTTCAAATATCTTGATTCTATTTAAAGGGCTTCTATAGATCCTCGCTTAAGCTAAAGTGATTTGGAACGTGACTTTACAATGGAGAAATTTCCAATAGAGAAATTAGCCAAATCTATGCAAGTGCAATATCTTCGCTGTAATCAAAAGGTATATTACTGATACGGACGTATTATAATTCTCCAAAATTTCCAAGATTGATTGTGTCTATCTAATAAATGATGCTGCCTATGCTGTAGGATTTCGATCAAAATTGAAATTCAACTTTTCCAATTTCTAGGTTTTGATGAGCTCGGCAAAACTATACATTCTATTTAAAAATGATGGAAAATGTTATTTCTTTTTACATTTTCACTACTTCATTTTAAGTTCATAAATATCCGAATTTTGTCTAAAAAATTCCGAGCAATTTCGTAATCATATGAAAAGATTTCCCCAGTCCTTCAATAAACACAAGTATTTATTGAAATAATTCCATTTCAAAGATTTTTACAGTTTTCTCTATTTATCATGCAGTCATACATTTTTAGCAACTGTTAAGAATTTTAAGAAGTTTTTTTTTCTAATGTCAGATCTTAACGCATTCTTCTCTAATGATTTTACGCATTTTAATTTAAAAAAGAGGGTAAAACATCTGCTTTTCCCACTTGACTTAACTTCTAGAAAACAGTTTTACACCCAGCTATATGCCCACATTATTGTGGCAAGTACTACTGGTGACATCATGTCGAAGAAAGTTTTTGAGCTCAACATTTAGCATCTGATATCGTAGTGCTATTTTGAATAACGTTTCGAGCAGTATTTTAAATAGTTCATGTGTTCTTCAATTCTGAAATTTGAATATCAGTGTAGAAGAGGTTTCCGGTACAAACTCTCTTAGAGTTATTTTGATCTTTTTGTACACTGATAAGACAATACTGAACTAGAATGTCTCGAGGCAAATGGTTTATTGGACCTTAAATAAATTAGAGTAGGTAGCCTGTAGAACGATATTCCAACTCTGTAATATTCATTTTACAGAAATACAGAAGACATTTCATGATTACGTCGCTCAACGATTGTTTCTTATCTAAGAACGAATAATATTATTCATCTAGAATAGAATTTTTACATTGTATCTAGGTCTTGTTAGACGAAGGGAATACTGTCTGTGGACTTATTAATCAATGATGTAAAGTACACACTTCAGCCTCATATGAACACGTACGTGCTTTGTTTGAATTTTTCCGAATTGAATCGTGGGATCAATCTTAGAACTTTCAATCCAATGATAAACCAATGAGTATCAAGAGGAATCGAATATTCTAAATATAATTTTAGTAGTATAATTCTAAAAGTATCATTGATCATGCCGATTGATGGAATCTATTACATATAACATTTTTATCCACAGCGATTCCTCGCTACAAATAGTAGGAGGAAGCATTCAGCATTGATGAGCGAAAACTATTATAACATATATAAATGTTTACGCTGTATGGAGTTTTCTTGTCAAATAAGTTTCACCCCTAATAACGGATATCAAACATTTACTTCAGAACACTAATTTCAGTTCACGAATTATTTGTGACAGATTATGTGAAGCAACAAATATTGGTTGTCTAGCTCTGAATCACCTATGGTGATATTCAAATTCTTTGCTAAGAAGCTGAAAATAATTTGATGGACATTTATAGCTATCATTTAGATAACGGTAGTAGGTTTCAAGTCAGTAGCCCCGCAAGTAAAAATATCTGACTAGGTTACTCGTCACTGATATGGAAGATTTCAAGTTATTGACTAGAAGTAGATCATTTTCTTTAACTTGACTTAATTAAGTTAAGTTATTAAATAGTTTCACTTCGTACTTCATTCTTAACACAAAGTATTAATGAAAAATTTTAAAAGCTTAACTTAAGTTTAAGAGAAGTTAAATGGTCCATCCTACTGTTGATAGGGACTATGTATGGATGAATTCCGATTTGAAGCTTGTATTGCATCATATCAAACACCCTGGTTCATTCTTTCTCATGCTTGAGTGTTTTTTCAATTAACGTTCTCCCTGAATTGTTTGAATTTGCTACGCTGGTATTAANGAATTATTTCCGAGATAGTGAGTAAGTCAATATTAATGATAAAATACTTCAGAATTCATTGGGCACAGCATAGGCAGACTTGCCGATTTCTTTCTCGCAAAGAAATTGGTCTCTACGTACTCGATTATTAGAAATTTGTTCTATTAGGGAGTTAACGCAATATATTTGCTTCAGTGCTATCTTTCCCTTTCGCATAGATGATTACGTGTATTATTCAAATGCTGAGAGTACAAAATTCTTTTTTTTTTGTATCATTAAACTAAATACAGGATAAGAGCGAAGTAGCATAGACGTAACATCTCGACATATTGATAAACGATTTTCTTTTCGTGAAAATCGGACTACGAGCAGTAGCACAAGGACGAATTACTAAAGTTAGTTTGTTAAAAGTACACAACTTTGTCGGCATTAGACAATTTTCTGCTTGATACCCATCTTAAAATTTTTATATTATATGGTATTTGATATCCGCATTGAAATGTGTTATGCTTCTATTTAAATGTCAGTGCCAAATCATCGAATGGTTAGCAAAAGAAGAGACAAGAGGACTCGTTGATCTCTTAAAGACTAATGCTTCCGATCGATGCTGTAATTGCACAGAACGTCTTGAACCAGGAATATTTGAATAGAGAAAAACATTCTAAATCTACTGGATCTCCCAAAATCTTGTCACACTCTGTCAGAGCAATGGGCTTCGAAGACCTCGCATTTCAATGGAAGGTCAGAAAGTGATGAATACTGCTCTCCGTAGATCGGCATCTTGTTAGTAAGGCTTTCAATGACAACATTCATGATACGCATGGCCAGCGTCTTATTAACTGATGGGTTCAATGGGATTCAAAGCAGAAAAGAACTCCTCACCTCAGAAGGTACCTCAGGTACTGAAGATGTCGACTTCGTATAGGTGACAAGGATCTGTAACATTTTCTAGAACATACTTGACTTATTCTTACTATCGTCATGTCAACGTTTTTCCGGAAATTTCTTAACGGAAAATGATTGTATCGTTCCTCATCGTTTTATATGAGTATGTCATGAAACCTTTTCTACAAACTCTCAATATGTGTATACTGTCAAAGTCATGTTGACTTTCGGTGTACAATGGTGCATTTTACATGAAGTTAACTACTCTACTCAGGGTCTAATTGAAAATTATATTCTTATTAGTGAGAACGAGGAAGAAACTGATGGGTCACGACAGTCAGTTGATTTGTAAGTTAGGGATAAGATTTTTCGTCATTAAAATATCGGAAATATCAACTTATTTTACGTTAACCAATTATATTAGTGATTCAGAATTGTGTTAGGCTCTAAATTGAATGCACTATCATACGATTTGTCGGGTACAAAAACTATGTGCGATTTCAGAATGATTAATCCAATATGGATATGCTTGGGTTGATAGTACTGTATCTCAGAACAACTGTTTGCATATTGGTCAATTCAAAATTCGGCGCTGATAACTACTATCTACTTCGTTTTATACGAATTGTAGAACGATGCGAAAATACAAATCAGTTGTTTAACTGAAGATCCATGTGGGGACGAATGATTCCATCAATGAATACTCGGTAATAAACAACAGTAGTTTCGTGAGCCACTTAAACAATATGCAAATGGACAAGAAAGTATTACACCAGTTATCTAACAGAAATCTTTTTATATCATATAATCGAGTCTACTGACCGAGCAAGATATCAACAGTTTATATTCTTTCCTTTTTCTACTACCGCTCTACTGATGATTATTAACCCAGAGATGTATAAAACGTGCTTAAGTATCAATGGTTATGAAAATTGTAACTAGCATACTAATGTAAATGGAAGCATTTTAGTGATGCGTTGTGAGCATTGTTACAGTTGGACATCAGCTACAAGGCTTGAGAATTTTGAATAGGATGAATTCGTAGAAAAATAAGCAGTCTGGCAAAGATACTACTCCTTGAGCATCCTACAGATACAACCCACTTACGTCTTGTTGTTGCTGTTGTGGAGAGCATTGTTGAGGTAGATGTTGGGGTTGTTTGCGGACGCATATTTGTTGTCGTTGTTGTTGGACGCGTTGTTGTGGTCGTTGTTGTTGTAGTTGTTGTTGTTGTTGTGGTTGTCGTTGTTGTTGTGCTCGTTGTTGTTGTCGTTGTCGTTGTTGTTGGACGCGTTGTTGTGGTCGTTGTTGTTGTCGTTGTTGTTATTGTTGGACGCGTTGTTGTGGTCGTTGTTGTTGTAGTTGTTGTTGTTGTTGTGCTCGTTGTTGTTGTCGTTGTCGTTGTTGTTGGACGCGTTGTTGTGGTCGTCGTTGTTGGACGCGTTGTTGTTGTTGTGGTTGTCGTAGTTGTTATGCTCGTTGTTGTTGTTGGACGCGTTGTTGTCGTTGTTGTTGTCGTTGTTGTTGTTGGACGCGTTGCTGTGGTCGTTGTTGTTGTTGTTGTGGTTGTCGTTGTTGTTGTGCTCGTTGTTGTTGTTGAACGCGTCGTTGTGATCGTTGTTGTTATTCCTTTAATGAACAGTATCAAGTTTCTTATATCGATTCGATTAATGTTTTCGATGTCAGAAATGTTTGTGGTTTAAGTATTAATATTCTTTGGAAACAAAGGGGTTCCGTTAAACAAGACAATTTCTAAAGTTTCTGTAACTTGTTGCATTTGTGTTCTGAAATGTTCGATTCTTCCGAAAATGATGCAACTCTCAAAAGTTCTGGAAGCTCCATAATTTATACTTACCTTAATTTCCAAAATGGCAGAAACTTCTAAACGTTTCTGACCGGCGCTGCTATACATTTATCGCAGTAATGTAAGCATCGGAAATTCGAATATACTTCATAAAAAAACGTTTTTTCATACTAGTAGGAAATTAGAATCTTTTTTGATTTTTTATCCAATGTTTGAAGATTCTGTGACCCTTCTGCATAAGTTTTCAGATCACTGCATGAAACTGAAAAGACGGTTCAGACCATCATTAAATGGCCAATGTAAAAATAAGTTCTTCAGAGCCTAAAAAACATTTCAGTTTCCTATGGCTCCTCTTTCTTTTACAAAATACCTCACCCCCCCCCCCCTCCCCACTATAATAGAAGACCCCCTGGAGAAAAATTTCGTCGGACGTAATAGAAGACTACTTTTAATTAATTAATTTTTTGCTAAGAAGGGACTTTAATTAGTGTTTTTCAATCGAAATATGCTTGATTCTTAGGGTTTTCAGTTGGAAATAGTAAGACAATGTGTTCATAATGACAATGACACCCTTAAAAACCCTGAAAATCCCGATGGGAATCTGGGAATTCGCGTTTGTTGTCTGGAAAACCTTTTTAATTAAATGTTGGGAAAACATTTGGTCCTTAATAGAAGACCCACTTGGAAAGTTCTTACGCTGGAACATATTAGAAGACCCGGGGCCTTTTATTGTAGGGAGGAGTTTAAAATGAAATATTATACCTAAAAATATGGGACCCGTTACAATCGAGGAGAAAGTAGTTGAAGTTTAGTATTTTTCACTCACAAGTAGAGTGAAGTGCACAATTTTAAATCTTAATGATATTAAATTCTCCAGCGTACTTGAAGGCTAAAACTAAAGCATTGTTTCTTCAAGGCACCAAGAGTAGGTTGCCACTTTTAAGTATATTCTGCTGTTCTTGCGTTTACTTGAATTAAGTTGATTAAATAGTCAATGCTTCCTAACGTGGGAAAAAGTGCCTATCATTTGGACATTTTGAATACATATTGCTTGTCTTTTTTGTGTAATTATGGTAACCAATACTTTCTGAAGAAAGAGGCATCTGTAGATTCCAAAATTTTTAGCTAAAATTCTTCCCTTTTATTGTGAGATGCACATATTAAAGAAGTCCTGTCTATAAGAAAATTCAAGCTCTAGAAGAATAGAGATGAAAACACTGAAAATGAAGTTTTGCAGAACATCAAATACTACTTCACAGCAATATTAAAATAAGTCGAGACTTAAAACAACTCAAAAGGAAAATGTCCATTTAAATTGAGCTTTTCTTTCTCTAAATACTACGCAATTTTTCAAAATATATATTCAATTATATAGCACTAAAATACACATTTAGCCAAGAAATGAAAAAATAACTAATTACGTCAGTTAAAGGCTATCAATGGTCACGTTAAGCAGTGTTCACTTCAAAACTTGACATTAAATTAAACGCTTCTGCTGAGGGATGTACTTTAAAATTAAGTATTTTAATCACTTTGTGAGTAGAAAATAGGCTTGTAGGAACTTTCATTCGAATGTGGCGACGATCATCTTTCGTAAAGAAGCTTTTGTGTGGTGATTTAGATAGTTGATTTTGAAAGAGATCAGTCGTCAAGAAACTCAAACGATTCTTTCATATGGGATGTCAATCAGTTGCTACTCAGAAAATTCATGAAAGCTTAACCGGCTGCAGTTGTAGTTACAGGTAATGATAGTAGTGGAATCTTTTAATTTTGAGAAATTTTGTTTTCTTCACTAGCTGAAATGAAACGTCAGACGTTTCTCGTTAACTAACGGAGATTTCTGTATATCTCATCATATAATTTCAGCTCAATTAAAGAATATTATCATCAACTGACACTCTAATCTTTCAACTCTATTTGCGAGCATGGTTCTACACATGTTGCTAGCTATTAACAAAAAACCTGATGAAACCATCAGTTCACCAAGGCATACGTCAAAGTCTACTTTTTTTATTGGTGATGTGCATCTGAATCGGCGATATCTTATATTTATAGGTCCTAGATTTTAGTGTCGTCGGTTGAGTTGATGAAAAGTTAGGCGCACCTAAGATTTGAGTTCCACTACTTTTTGATTGAAAAAATGCTTTTAACAATTAGATTCTCCTATCTAGGTGACAAACGTAACAGAGTATATGTCCAATATGCATTGAAGATGGGAGCTTCAATAACTAGAAAATATTAAATATTTGCATGCTCTATTTCATTTACTTGCTGAAAATCCATTTGTTCAAGACGATCCGAAATTATTCATGAAAGTGACTGAATTGACGAGCTATTTTCTGACAAGCAGTCAAACTAAGTTTCAACTAACTGAATTTTTGCCTATGCTGAGAAACTTATTCTTTACAAAATGACTGAAAATGAGTGCTTAAGGTGAAAAATATTTAGACCTTCTTTTAGCTTTCAAGTACACTCACATCCAGATCTGAAATGCAAATTTTTCCATGTATATCTTGTAATAAAAGCCTCCCATTTACACTCGAACTCATAAAACCCATCTGGCTGCCATGTAAATCGATGAATATGAAAACTGTTTCAATTGACTCTACACCAAACTGCGTTGGCACATGGACAACCCCTTGTGACGGTACCTATCGGATAAATTCATTCGAAAAAGGTTTTGGAAATGCTTTTTTCTGAATTTTTTCAGAGCATGGAGTAAGACGGAGAGGTACTGGGCTAAATGCTGAATAGACTGAGCTGTGATGACTGAACTGGCTTTTAGATGCCCTGTTCATTCCTATTATAGTTCTAAGGAAATGTGCGAACATGAGTAAATATGAACAGATGAAGAACGTCAAAGGCATGAAACAGGAGTAGTTTCACCAGAAGTTCGAAGAACTACTTCGATAACTGAAGAATCTTGATTTTGTTTTTGAAATAAATTAGAAAAGAAATCCAATTGACAC
The DNA here is from genome assembly GCA_900239685.1 of Rotaria macrura. Classification (NCBI taxonomy): domain Eukaryota; kingdom Metazoa; phylum Rotifera; class Eurotatoria; order Philodinida; family Philodinidae; genus Rotaria; species Rotaria macrura. The sequence goes on along the minus strand of OENT01001276.1, from coordinate 11,722 downwards.
AGAAGTAGTCCTAAAAGGCGTTGATCTTAATTTTTTATGTACAGTTATTTATTATACGATTTTGTTTCAATAGGTTCATGTTTTTTTGGAAACGTTCTTCATTCTTCATTTTAAATTTTTCATCAAATAAATTTAAGTCGAGATTAAGTTCAAAGTTCTTTCACATGTAGAAACGAATTTATAGGCTCACAAAAATTGCAAGTTCTCAGACTACAATCTATCATAAAATACTATGCTCTAGTTCAATCAATGATAAATAGTAAGTTATATTTTTCAATTTCGCATGTAAACGAAATATGCTTTATAAATATTATTTGTGACTGTAAATCGAAAAGCGACTTAACCAGTAGGCATTTTGACGCAATATTTGCTCGTATTTTGTACACAAACTCTAATTGGTTCATTATCTAGGCTGATGACACAAATTGCTGCAAGCATTGGTAAATCGAAAATGACAAGAATTCAAACATTGGATAGAACTAACCTTTTATCATCTTAACTGAAGATGACAAATACTTGGGATTAAATGGTCTCAGAAATAATTGATTCAGATGTATACGTCAAATAAAAAAACTGAACATAGATGTGTGCGTTGATTGTTTGATGGTCTTGTGAACGCTCTCTTCTCAATAATACACGATGCTAGTATCCATAAAAAAATTTCGTTGGAAAATACCTGTAGATGTAGAAACCGTTGATGTTGCTGTACTTGCATTTATCGGTGGACACACTTGAGGAACAGTAAGTGCTAATGGAAGGCACATTGGCTTGTTGCAACGATTGCTGATGACGCATATCGTATATGGTACGGTACACGTCACATTATCACACAAACATGGGGTCAGGCTGGAGCATGAGAACACCGAAATGCCACACACACCACTTGAATTCGAACTTAGTGCAAAGCACTCACAGTCAGAGTTGGTTGAGCAAGGCACTGCTCGAACACCACAAGCCGATGGTTGGCATTGTGAGCTAACTGGTATATCTCCTACTTAGAGCTGAAAATATAGTGCTCATCATACGACTGATGAATAATTTTACCTGACACGCTGACTATGTATCTAGTAAACCCAAAAAAATCACTTCTACAAATTATTTATTAACTGTATGTCAATAACTTACATTATACCAATTACCAAGTTCAACCTGTTCATTTTACTGCTGAAAATATACGAGGTGGAATTTCCAAAAAGAATTGGTCCTAATTGAAATGACAGCAACATCCTTCATTTGAAAAAGTTTGAACCTCTCTTTCTCATCGACATACTTGTTTTTCTCTTGGCCTAGTGATCGTCGAATTGTCTTCGATTTGTAAGCTGGACGATAAAAACACAGTCTAATAATTAATCTAAAATAGTGTAGTGACAATTCAAACAAGTAATATCAAGTATTATATATCAGGTAAAAGAGCATAGAAAAATGTACAACTGAGGATTAGAAGCAGTGCATTCAAGTAATTGTATAATGTATGTAGACAATGATCCGCTCAGGAGCGAGTTTCTGAGGAAATTGAACACTCGTAGCCGCTTAGTCATCCAGAACTGGGTTCACTGTTAGATCTGATATAGAGCTCATTATGTCAAGTATACATGTGAACATTTCGCTCGCTACAATGACTTATTCAAAACTCGCTCTCGAGACACTGATTTCAGTCGGAGAAGTCATGTTCGGTAAGTGCAATCCCATCCTTGTTTTGAACAGTGTCTAGGAAAAATCGTTATCAAAGAAACAAAATGAATTTTTTCTTATTAACAGCACACGCTCTATGCACTCATACAAAGATGTGAAGAATAAAAACAACTGTGAAAATTCTGCATTTCTGATATCTTTTGATTCCTAAAAAATAAAGGAAAATTCATAGAAACCTCCTAAAACCAGCACGGAGTATCTTTTTAGTGTGTTGACATAGATACCCACAGGGAAGACTTTTTAGGATATGATTTCCATGTAATGGAGATCTGATGGTTGCATTCAAATTTTCTATCAGCATGCAGCGCTGCTTCCTAATGAACTAAATGCAGGCTATCGCTTTTTCATGAGTATTCGACTGTCATGTTGGCACCGCGATCTTTCAAAGGTTACAGGAAAAAAATAGAATTTACTCCGTTTTACTTTGATGCTTTGCAATCTACTATAACTTTCAAGTTTGTCACTTTTTAACTGAACAGTCGTTTTAGTCTCTTTTGACTCCTTATACTCTGTCACTCCATCGAAGTTTCTTTGGAATGCAGCCTGCGAGTAAGAATTCCTATCATCTAAACTAGTATGGATACATAAACCCTAGAGAAATTAAAGCAACTAACGGTAAGAACATTGAAGGCGGCTAAAAGCATGACAGGATACTAAAGGATCTGAAGGACTACAAGGAGTAAAGAGAGGTAAGCATTTAATGGGACAAGAGAGATGCTGATGGACGAAGCGGTGAAAAATATGAAGCTCATATCAGAATGGAAAACATAGAATTAAACCATTTCTCATAAGCCTATCTCTTTAGGTGGGGTTACAGTACTGATAATTTCGTCAAAATTTTTCAACTTAAGCAAGCAAGAAGTGCTTGAATCATCGATATCTGTCTCAAAATTAGGCTTTAATTCAAACTAGTGCACAGGCGACGATGTCTGTCACGATCCCATTGAACGAATCATTGAACAAAGTCTTGGTGTGCATAGCTCATGAAGACACTATGATGCATTTTATAGGAAAGTCTTCAAGAGACTAGTGAGATCTCAACTACTTCAACTTGATTTGTGTGAATCAATGTTATAGAAGATATCTTTGTTACTGAAATTCTAAGTGAAAGTCTTTCGAAATATTACGTACACATTTTTGAATACTTGCTCTAGTTGCTCACGATTTGGGAAAAATATCAAAGTCAAATTTATATGTTAATATCTTCCTCGGCTGGAAGAGACAGGTGCCACTTAATTCTAGTATTATCGTCCTTTCAGGAATAATGCTCTCGTTGTATCTGAAGACCACTTGCTCTTTTCCACATTGCTCCCGCACATATCGGGCAACTTGACGAACGTAACCTCAAGTTCTATTATCAAAAGTTGAAATATTGGAATCCATGCGTCTATGGCTAGTTTATCGTATCCTTTAACAAGATTTTCAAAAACTAAGTCGAAAAATGGGAAATATCATCGTGAAAACTTCAAACCCAAATCCGTAGAGTATATTACAGCGTTTAATCTGGGATTCAGTCCTATTGCGGATCTCATTGAACTAGTTCAATGCCAGATTGGCAGTAACAACATTTTCGTTAAATCCTCTATCCGTCCCCAAGTGCATGCTGAACTAGAATTCTTCTTAGTGAAATGCTTTGAGACAATGGGGATTCAGGTATCACAATCATTAATGAAAGACCATAGTATGAATGAAATGCTTATGGATAATGTGCCATAAAAACTGCTCTTCTATTGAAATTCATCGATAGTTTTCTGCATTCTATTTTCGAGAATACTTTTATTTCTGCACAGTTCCTCGACTAAAATGCTATTCCAGACACTTTCAAACGAATAATGGAAGTTTCAACTTTCATTTTCTTCTAATCTGGCATTGGGTTTGAACAAAATGTGATTCGAGATTGAACGCAAGCATGTACAGATTTTATTTCCGTTATCAACTAATCGAAATTTTTTTTTGATAAAAAACTATCTAAAACTAATGAATAACTTATGAACTATATTGTAAGATAAAATTATTTCGTTGGAACCATAAATCGTATAGGAAAAAAGTGATTATCTGGTTGAATGTAGGCCGAGAAATCTGTCATATCTTATTTTTTAGACGTTACAAAGAGTTTTAATCTGATTGAACTGGGATTTCGTCAATTATTATCCTATCTTAGATTGATTATCGGATGTAGAGCCGTGTTTTTTCAGTCAACGCAGTTCAAACAACAAGTATCCTGAAAAACCAAATTTCTGTCAAGGAATATCTTGTTTTTAGAATCTGATAAAATTGCGACATGCAAGACGAAGCGAATACTCAAAATCAATTCGTCCAACTGCATAGAATCGGATATACGAGTAATCGTTTCTGGTTGAATAGTCTGTGTCTAGGCACAGCAAATGTTTTCCAAGTCAGTGTTGCCTCATTTTATCCCACTGATACTCAAAGTTGCTGCTATGAGCCACCTAAAGCCCAAGGCAGTGACCTAAAATACCTGTTTTTGTAATAAACTTATTGTTTTGGTGCTAAACTCAAGTGATATTCGAAAACTGCTCTCTGAGCTGCATCGAGCGAATATATGAAGATGTGTATTTTTAAACAAATTGTTGACAATTATGATAAAAATTTACCTGATAAATGGCGTTGTCGAGTTAATACCTTGGCTTTGATTAAAAATCAATGTCATGGCATTCGATTGATTAAAAGAGTTAACGACGGAAGTAAGTTACAAAATAATTTTAAAACTCCATATGTAATACAACAGACTCTCACGGAGTTTCAACCTTCAATTATCAAGGTTCCTTTGGCACTCAAATCGAGAGAAATTAGTATGTGTGTGTAAGGCTTATAGTTTCAAGTACGAATATAGGTATATGAGAGTGTGCCAAATAATGAAAGTACCTATCAGAGTCTCTAACGTTCAAAGAGACTCTACTGATTCCACTATGGTCTAGACCACGAAAGACCTTCGTAGACTATTACAGACACCTTTAGATCCTGGTAGAACCTGGTAAAGTCTACCATTACTACTGATATAATCCCGTGAAAACTGAATGATTATGTAATAGTTTTTCTTAATTACTGTATAATTCGTTTGTGAAGTCCATTGGATTAACCCTTTCAATCCCGTATGTCATCTCGTAGATGACATACGGAACGAAAAAGAAATATTTCGCATTCGTTTGTCTTGTTAGACATCGAGAATCATATCATGTATTCAAAGGAAAATCACTTCACATGGCTACGAAGAACGAATCTATATGTCGAACACATTTTTTTGATAAGTGAACGCACGAAACACATATGTTTTAAATAGCAGAACGCAAGAGAGAGAGAGATTGAACTATCTGTTTTCTTGTTTCTACAGAACGCAAGAAAATGTTGGGATTGAAAGGGTTAAAAGGTTCGTTTCATCGAGTTAATCAAAACTTTTTCAGTTATATCTCCATTCCATAAAAAGGAATATCAGTTTTTCTATGTAATTTAAAGCAAAGTGACCAAAGGCATAAGAACCGTTTTCATTTTTTTATGTCCATAGGTGTCATCCACCGATGGCAAATCAAAATACTGGGAGATTTCTCCTGGTCATGTTGATTGAATTCGAGTGACCGCCATCAACTAGAGAACATTGCAGAAAGTCATGTCTTCTAAATACCTACCATCTCAGTTCATTGTGTTCACGTACACTATAATTTCCTAATTACAATGCATTCACGGCGACAATTACGGACTTCGTGTACAGCTGTAAACGACGGTATACACTTTCTACACGATCGTAAACGGCCATCTTTTACCGGTTTACATGGTTCAGTATCATGATCATATTTCTCCGTGACGCATACCAGCCAACACGATCTTATATGGAGAAGTACGGTTTAAAACAGAAATTGCATACAAATTTTGTATACTATCTACGTACGTGATCGTTTTTCTTTCCATATATCATGGCTATATTTTCAGTCTACAGTACGGAAATATACTACCGTAATACTGAATCATTTATTTGACCCTTTATGGCTGGCTACTAGAGAACTAATAGCAAAAACCTCTTTTCTCTTGCCATTGAGCTTCTCTCAGTACGAATATACTAGAAATGTGCCCACATAAAAGATAAACATTGTTTGGAACCTAATGGCTAAATGTTGCCTTTTGGTAACTTCCGGCTGCAAGTGATTAAAAAGATTGGATACGTCAGTTTTTATTAGCCTATGAAATGCCCATATTTCGTGGTTGCATTCAATCAGTTCTTTGATACTAAAGCCCAACTTTTCTTTCTGCTAGTCATTTTGCAGACTAGAACTGACAGATACCTTGATTTACCATAAAACTACCCCAAATTATGCAAAATTGGTTATTTACCTTTAGAAAATTCTTAATACTCCGGGAAATTTGAAGAAGTTTCAGGGTTGTTCCATAGTAATTCCCGGTCAAAGAACTTAATAATGCTCTGAAACTTCTTCGAATTTCCCGGAATATTAAGAATTTTCTAAAGGTAAATAACCAATTTTGCATAATTTGGGGTAGTTTTATGATAAATCAAGGTATCTGTCAGTTCTAGTCTGCAAAATGACAAGCAGAAAGAAAAGTTGCGCTTTAGTATCAAAGAACTGATTGAATGCAACCACGAAATGTGGGCATTTCATAGGACAATAAAAACTGGCGTATCCTATCTTCTTGACTACTTGCAGCCGGAAGTTACCAAAAGGCAACCTCTCCATTTTCTCACATTGATGTGCCGAAGAAATTCGGTCTTCTGATATTCAATAGATAAAGTGTCTCCAAACGAAAACGAATCGCTCTTCGGCTCAAAATTAGAATCCATAGAAATACGAAAATTAATCCCTTCTGTTTGGGCGCTCTTTTGGCACAAATCGGGAGACCCAAACATTTCTTTAAGAAAATTTTTTATTTTTCTTGAGCATCTATGAATATGTGCTAAAATGTTTGAAAAAGATTATTGAAATGTTAAAAGAGGTGTGTACCATCATTCTCAATCAAATTATAAATAAATACTCATTCAATGTGCTCTAAGGGCAACAGCCGGTCGGAAAGGGTTAGCCGTATTTCTTTGGGTACAGTCGCTTACGACCGTGCTTGTTTGACCTAGCTAGAGTAATCATATATCTTGAAAACTAGAAATTGTATCGTAAAACAGTTCATCCGGAAACAGGATCATATGACTACTACTTCCCAAGCACTACTATAGATAGAGATGTTTTCCACCAAAACTTACTACGGTTCTTTGATCCACTCAGAATCGTAGCTTATTTTCAAAGTAACTAGTATCTTGAAATGAAAAAACAATATGGCAGATATTGGTTCCGATTTTACAATGCTACTTATAAATAGAATAAACAATCTATATCACAGAGGCTTTGAAAAATCACAACCTCTCCAATACCTAAACCGTCCTTGTGGTTTCAAAATGAATTTAAAAAAATATCTTTGAGAGTAGTGCACTATTATGTAGATACATGAAACGAAAATTGTCACAATTTAATACAACCATTGCAAAAAAAAATCGCTCATTATTAACTAAACAGAAACTTTCTCAAAATGATGCCTTTTACAAATACATACATGCATTCCTTGCCTTCAAATAGAACCCTTCGTGTGCACAAAGATAACAACAGTTGCCTAAATCGACGTAGCTAATATGAAAGTGAAATAAAGTGCTCTTTAAATAGGAATTCGGAAGAAAAAATTTGGCTGGTGTGCATTCGACCATATACGTGATTTCAATATCGATACCTATACCTTCTCTCCCAAAGAGAACAGACACTACCTTTAGAAACTCATACCACATACTGCTCGCGTGGCTTCCATACCGTCAATAAATACATAACGCAATCAACCATATAGTTTGAGGCATGCAATACGTATACTTGGTTTTCACCAACTTGCAGGAGAAAAAAACGCCATTAACTTGGAAAAACAAGGGTTTGCTTCCCGGTCTCCGTCTACGTATCGGTCTTGATCTCGATCTCAATCTTCGACGTACTATTGCAGGTGGTGCAGGTCTGGTCCACGAATCCCTGTGGCGGTAAGTTTCACTGTCAGTGTGAAATTAGAGTCCTACGGGACAGTCTTGAATCCGGAAAAAAATACGTTTGTTCCGCGGGACGACACAAACAGGACTGTCTCGATAATTTTTTGGGCTGCGGGTGTCCGTATGCTTTTAGGTGTGTGTGTGTGCGTATGCATCAAGGTGTGTGCGTCCGTATGCTTTCAAGTGTGCTAGTGTGTATGGGAGGATGTGTGTGGGTATGGATGCCAGTGCTGATGTGGGTGTGGGTGTGGTTGTATAGAAACGATTCAAAGCTTCATACGACGTTTCGTCCTTGCTTAAGGGACTCATCAGGGAAGTTTAGAATCGGTTACTACATGTATACAACAGATATTAGAAAAGTGAGATTCCTACATATTTGAATTATTATATTCAATATCGGGTCAGGGACAGCCAA
>OENT01001275.1:0-50030 GCA_900239685.1 Rotaria macrura | reverse complement strand
GTAAACTAACAACAATTAATAGAGAAAGATAGGATGAGCAGAACGAGAAAAATTCTTGTGCGACCAATACAACGCGATAAAACGTCGTGCGATGAAGTGATCGCGACGAAGTGTCGTGCGACGAATTGAGCGATCACAGATATCTCTGTGGCATGAAAACAGTATTCTAGTTGGAAACTGTCCTGATTTTTCCGGTGGATTCCTGCTAACTTCGTGTACTTTCCGGCAGGAATCGACTGGAAATCATGACAAAAATCCGACATATTTCCTATCAGAGTACTAGTCCCATGAAATCGTCAAAATGTCTCCGAACCGGTCATTTTCGTACCGGAATGTTTAATCAGGGATAGTGACAATGGATAAGAGTTTGTTTGAGGTGTAATACCCGAACTAAAACAATTATTTCTAGATATGACTTTTGTTAGTGATAAATCAAGACATCCACAAAGTTTAGGAATGCATACAACGTGCAAATGAAGTTTTCTGTCATGTTCTTGGTAAATGGATGGCTATACATAATTATTCACACTGGTCCATATGCAGTGCAGCCCTTAAGCTAGGAGGGGCCCAAACCTATGCTAAAAACATTTTAGGAGGCTTGGGGTGACTGAACTATTTGAAACAAAATTCAGATTTCTTCGGGATTCTATGCTTGATAAGCGAAAGCGGTTAAAAAACGTGATGCTTTTTTTTCTTCAAATTTATGTGAAACCTGATTCTGAGTGCCAGGAGTGTATGTTTGAATACTTTTGAAACATCTTCACTCATCAACATCAAAGACTCCTTTATGAAGATAAAGGGAGTAGTCAATGCCTAGAATACATTTATTGTGTCGATGTGTCTTTATTTACCATTCGAATTTGTATCATGTTCTGTATTTTACTTTTGAAATATTTTGAAATGATAAACAAATAGTAAGCTTCGTGAAAAACTAAATGTCGACACTGACATCAACAAAACATCGTTAAGTTACATCTGATTTTGAAAACGAAACCTAAGAGTGTGAAACTGCTAGAATTCATGCAGATAGTTCAAATAATGTATCAATTGATTCATCTGATAATCATAAAAGCGTGAATCCAGCTCAATAATTTATGTCATCAGAGCTGGTAGAAGTTTCTAATTACTTGGACCAATGACACGAAACTCTTTAAATTATATCCGTGTTTCTCATATTCATAAAGGAAAACTAGATCAGTTAGACTCAAACACCATTTATTTTTATTTTCTTGCAAAACACCAGAGTAGAAAGGCCTTCTTTTGGGCATGAACAATACTTTTTGGACTTATGACTTTTTCATTTGTTTGAATCAAGTTTGAAGATTTTTTCATGTTTATGTTGATAATAAAATAAAAGTTTTGATAGTACAGTAGAATTTTCGATTGTTGTGAATACTCCCGGATGAGTCAGTGCGGAACATTTTTTGATCGGAAGTTGTAAAAACGAAATATTAAAACTGTTTGTGTCCGCTAATGTCGACTTTCTTTCTGTGTTCTCAAAAAATTAATTTGAGCTCCGCCACTGCCCCCTCGCTTAGTTAAAAACGTTCTGCTGCCTATGCATTGTTCTGATAGCCTATTACTTGTTGATTATGGTATTAACACTAGATTATCGATCTTCACTAGGAAAAATCCATATCCAGTTATGTTCGGGCAACAGTCATGCTTTGATTCCGATTTTTGGAAACTTGTCAAAGAAAATAGTATTACGGATGAAGAAAATTTACCAACATCAATTGCTAATTTAGATGATGATATTATACATGAAAAAACCGACAAAAATATTGATTGGGTTCATATTATTGATGATGAGGTTACTCGATTTGTACAAAAATTATTTGGTGATGCTATTACCAATTCATTAATTGATCTTTCGGTATTAAATCCGCAATGCGATGAACAGTGACAAATAAAAATAATGATCGTGCTATCTGAATGTGGCGAATATGAAAATGAAGCATTATCGAAATAGGTTAATGATCGAGTCAAACAAAAAAGTTTAATTTAAATGCTTGTGTGCGTATTAAGACTGATATAGTTGATAGAAGTAATGCTGATGTTGAACTTTTACCATGTTTAATTGCTGAAAAATTAAAAAAGATGAAAGTATAATGTTCAAATTAGCTTGAAAGTGCGGTAACTTAGAAAACATGTATGAAATTGAACAGCTGTTTGATTTTAAAATGACTAGTCCCGAAAAATTGCAGCAAATGGTTATTGATGATTTTAAACATGTTACATTTATTGAAGCATGTAAACATTACTTATGTAGATCAACACCTGATCGCACCCCGTAGCGAATCTTAGATCAGAATTTGAGTAATTTACGGAGGGATTCTCTGAAACACCGGATCAAGTTACAAAGTGATGAACTCTACTATCACGACTGACCAATACAACGGACCAAAGCGAGTTCTTGACGGAACAAGATATATAACTGGGCGAGCTCTATCGAGCGGATGTATTTTCGACTAGATTCCATGCTCCCTTCGCTGGAAAGAGACTTAGGATACTTCCCAACACAAAGTTTTGAAGCAACTTTTGCCGACGACTATTTCATGTAAGGGACTACCCCAGGTCAAAGAAAACGGCGTCGTAAACGGTATAAAACGGTGCTTTTACGGCCACGTATTCCGCCAGCCCGTTTTATGATCCGCCATTTAGTGCAGTAAATGATCATCGTTTTTACAAGAAACGGCCCTCGTTTTTCGCCGTACGTGAGCTGGGAAACGGTATTCCGAAAGTAATGCTAGAAGCAATATTGTATAATATTGCACGATATTGTACGGAGACCGTTATTCGGAATGCCGTTTTCCGGCTAACATACGGCGAAAAACGAGGGCCGTTTCTTGTAAAAACGATTATCGTCACTGCACTAGAGGGCGTATGATAAAACGGGCTGATGCATTACGGCCCGCAGTAGCACCGTTTACGACGCCGTTACGAACATCCGGAATGATCGACCTGGGATCAGGATTTATTTATTTATTGAGGATTTATAAATTATCATGCTATTTCAGCATACTCAAACCTACACACATGCCCTCACTCATATCATATATTGACTCAGGAACTATATGGGATCTATTTCAATATGCTTATAAGGACACATCAATAAGTTCCAGTAAATCCGGAAAACATAAGTCCCGATAGTTGCTGACGTATCTGCAAACGGATCTAGCGTATTATTCATATATTCTCTTAACTAGCGAATTAACTAGTATATGCTGACATTACTAGAGGTGGGTCAAAAGTGCATTTGGTATTACGTCTAATTCCTACTGTAGGATCCGATAACACCTAACACCGGGATCGGAAAGACATTCTCGCTCCGAAATTCCGATAGGAGTTTTTTGTTCTGTTCAGAAACCTATACAATCCGATTGGATTCCGACTCTAATTCGATGGCATCTGATAATCGGAATGATTCTCGTGGGTGAAGTTGAGCAATAGGAATTTGAATCGTCCGGAATCAAAACGAAGAGGATTAAGAGAATCGGAAAGTTTTTCTCGGTGTTTTGGATGGGTTCGTTTGAACTCAAGAACTATATACTCACACTCAAACCGGACAACCCTATTTGCACCCACGCCATCTACACTTATAAATACTTCAAAATAGTATAGTCAACAAAACATCGAAAATAGAGGAAATGCGGTTTTATTTCTAATGTTATTAGAACACAGATTCATATGATAGAAAGTCAGAATGACTAACTAATCCAGCTTAGTTGAGCCATACAGTAGTGTATGCCAAAGCCATGACGAAATTCGAATGTATAGTTTGAGCGAGCTGTTGAAAATCCTCGTTCTCGGCGTAGATTTTGCAAAATTCCTGTTCAGATACTAGTGTCTTGTCGCCAAAAGCTTTTCTGAGTATTTCCAAACAAGTTTCGTCGAAAGAATTCCTTTCATTCAGATTAGTTTCGTCCTGATTAATGATGAACCTCTTGAAGAATAATGTCTGAAGGTTAGTTATTGCTTCTCGAGTTACAACACCATCGTGATTTGAATCACACAATTGAAAAAGATATTTCATAACAACTTCTGGATCATTGTTGATGAGTAGTCCCACAGCCAATATGTAGTTATATAAATCAATCTTGCCTAAAAATAGATTTCAATGAGATCAATTTCTAACTAAATAGGTTCTTCATCGCAAGACTTCGGCACTGCTGACTATTTCACGACCGTCCGTCAATTCCAGAATGATAATTTTCATTTGGAATAAAAGCTATATTTTTCGATTGCTTTCAATGTTTTTTCTTAGAATAATAGAAAAACATCGCCATTACTTGATACAATTTTCTCGAACTGAACATCGTTTGAGTCATTATCTCTATCATTTTCCAATTATCCACATGAGCTCTATTTAAATCCGATAACGATTGGAACCTATTTTTATTGTTTCGAGTTTGTTTCGATTCAAATAGCCTCTGATTGGAATGCTAAATAACAAAAGGAATTCCACGTTGTTCACCTTAATTTAGTGTAATTGAAAATTTTTTAGGTATCTTCTGTATGAAACGAAACGATCAAAGATGAAACCACAGTTTATCTGCAACAGAAGAATCTATCTTTAGTACATTTATTGCGATCCGTACTGCATCAAAGGAATAGAGTTTCAGAATTCTTACCATAGATCGTGATAAAAACGGAGAATTCATGTTGCAAAGATACGAGCAGATTACTTATTTCTGTAGATATGAGTCGTGAAATTTTTAATTTAGACAAACTTCAAGAATAAATAGTTCTTATATAAAAATAACCGAAGTCTGAGAAGTTCGAATTATGAAAATTTTCATGTCTGTTTGCATGAGACTATACTCGCCATATGTATCCCAACAACTCTCAGAAAGTATTGACCATGACAAGTCGATATATTTTCCCAGATGTTTGAACAATCAATACTGTAATTTGATTTCACTATACACATTTTTAGTTGAAGACTCATTTCATGATTTGGAACTTCTTCAAATGAAAACCTAGCCAACATTTCCGAATGACGAATGAATGAAAAATTAATTGAACTTATATGCAATATCCTATGAGAAATACGGAAAAACAAATTGTTTTAATAGGTATTGATCATGCGACTATACATTTGAACACAGAGCACAAGTATGAAGGAACTAAAATTCTTTTTAAATTTGAAAACATCAGAGAAAAAGAAATCAGCAATGGACCCTAATCATTATTTGCATTTCCCACGGTATGTGAATGAACAAAGACTTATAAGAAGCATTGACTGGTCGAAAAAAACATGACCCACCTGAATGGTTTTGATCGATAGTATTAAATATAAAATTGATCAAGTCCTTCTTCTTCTGGTCGTTGTCAGACGGTCCACTTCTGTTAATTCCATAGAAATCTGCTTCGCTCATGAAACCATGTGGAAACTTGTCCCGTAATTTAACTGAAAAAGGAAATGTATGAATTCTGACTTGAATACCAATTGTTCATGTGAATTAGAGAAAAGAATATGAATAGAAGCACGGATAGAACCTAATGAGAATTGTCATATTCAAATGGAATCGCACGATCAACTGTTTCATTTAGGTAACATGATTGTGTGGAATTCGTATACATTGCAAAGAAAATTTCTAGAGACTACAACGGTACCTCTGTTAGTGTACGACTAAAATGGATTCCTTTTTCAATATTAGATGTTCGGATATTTTCAATAACATTTTCCTTATCAAATACAATTCTGATTTTGTTCTTACTGCGCTTAGAAAAATTATTTGATATAGAATATTTCAGTTATAGCTCGATAGTGTCAGTTTACACTGAATCTGTAGAATAGTACTCTGACGTATGATAACTACAGCAATTGTATTCGATGTATTTCCTAATATGGCATCCCTTTAAGATTAAAATAGATACCTTTACAATACGTATTTTCCGCGAGAGGAACGAAGTTACGTTTCATATCGATTACAATTTTCTTTCACAATGTTTAAACACGTCCTATTCTGCTAAGGAATGTTAAAGATGGATTTTGTACTGAGTTTCAAATCTGTATGCTCGAGTTTACTATGAAATCGCTATGAAGAGAAAAGATATCTAACACAAGGAAATCTCTGTTCAATTTGTCACTAACTCGATATCAGAGACATTGGTTACCTAAACATAGATAATCTTTTTATGCTTTGAAAAGTTTTCAAAGTGAAAGCATCCTCTTCGATTGCTGTTTTCGAACTAGACTACAAATATCTTATCCATTTACTTTGATTATTTGTATAGTTGATAGATAAATTATTGTGTTTGTGCTACAATAGAGTCCTGCAACTATAGATATTTTCGTGCACTGTCCCATCTAATAAGTGTTTTCTGTGAAGTAGTTCTTCCGATGGAAGTAGGTAAAGTTCGTCTATTTGAATAAATGGAATTTCATGAATAATGACAATTAATTCATTTTTGAAAGTAAGAAACAACGATTGTTCCAAATAGGAAAAAGAGCACGATCATCATTCATCAGTGTATTCCTTCATCGAACTCTTACACGATAATCATATAAATTCTCTAGTGATGTGGAAATTGCTCTAAAAGATAGTTATGCTGAATATCATTTTCCCTTGTTCTCGTTTTAAGGAAGCTAATACACATGTTGGTATTCATCATTTTATTGCATCATATATATGCAACTGTAAATGATCAAAAGGTGACAGTGAAACGCCTGATTCTAGTAAAAAAAACTTTGAAGCATGAGCTTATATGAAAAATGGCGACGTCCTGCGATGAGAAAATCAGCAATCGAATGCGATTAACTACTAAAAAACTATAGTAGCAGTCGGCGTAAAGTGTAATATATATGCGTCTGCTACAATACACAGATACATATAGATACCAAACGTTTCATTTAATGTTTTTAGGACTCCAGAGCTTTCAAGAAACAAATGTGTTCAATTTCTGAGCAACCCTGCTCTTTTGTGAAAGAATTAATTTGGCTAATTGACTATAACAACAAGATTTTCGTATAAGTCTGCGTCTCGATTGTTTTAGTTTGAAATTCAACTTATTTTCTATGGTCTAGGTTTAGGCTATGCTTCATAGCCATATTTCATTGATACTCGGTAGACAGATACCGAAGTTAATCTCAATTAAGTTCACTGACAGAAAATGTTAATGAACAAGAGAAATAGGTGATTATCTTGCAAAACAACAATCAAGCGAAAACCATTTTTTAGCGATTCAAGTCTTTTTTTCAAATTAATTCTGATCTATCACAATTCAGTTATGCTTAAATTAATATTATAATTAATTTTACTCTCCAAAGTAAGATTTGCGAGGATTTAATAAATTTAGGATGCCACTACATAAAGTGATTGATTAGAGTACCTCTACATCAAAAGCTTGCACGTATACGAATGAAAAAAGTCACTTGTCATCTCATTCATGATGATTGTCACGGAAGAATCTTTTGTAAAAATTCATCAGACTTCTTCGGCTTAGAGTTTCAACTTATCTGAGATCACAATTACATCAAAATAAATTTTCCCATAGAAAAGAAAAACATGAAAACACTAGGAAAAAGACCAACTTACAGAACATTTGGCGGATTTTTTCTTCACTCAAGCCAGTCATCGATACCAAAGTGTTCAGTTGAATCTGGCTTAAGTCTAACTTGGTTTCATTCGTTTCAGTTGTGTCCATTATGAAAGTCGTACTGCAAATAAATCTAGCAAAATGTAGTTTAGCTTTGTTGAAAGAATCAGAAAAACAAAGCAAATCTGTCTTTGATTAATAAAAATCGACTACTATTATAACTTCAACTAATTGTTGTCAGAATGAGAGTATGTGGGAGTGGATTTTTGTGCAAATAGTGTCATGAAAGCTCAGTTTGATATACGTAGATGTTTTATTTTCTTCAGAATTTGGAAAGAAAAAGATTTACTTCTACATTAATTTTCTTTCTCTTCTTCGATTCTTCTAGTTTGCCTAATAATCCGAATGTAAGTTTTTTATTTTTGGTTATGAGTGGCATATCGCAACATGATGGAATACTATTTTTTTTCTACTAATCATTGACACGACATAGTTCGAGAATAAGTACAATGAGAGAGTATCCGTTCAAATGTCGTCTTTGTATGAATGGTATGAAAGATACTGTAAATTTTGAAAAGGCTAGAAAATAACTATGTCAGATTTAACATAATTTATTTCTAACACTTACTTCGATAAAACGAAAGATCCTCACGTATGATAAATGTCTTTCCTTTTTACTGACGGGGAAGTGTTTTCGTTCATTAGAGAAAAAAAATCGTCCACCAACTTTTGTCTTCCTTCTTATCATGAAACCCGTAGTTCTCTAGGAATTCTCTAAAAATTGAAAATCAATTAATTATAGCTTGCATTAGAAGATGATCTAGTATTTGGTATGCTCCTAGAAATAAAAATCGTCACCAATTATACTTGATTGGAAAACTAATATTTTCATTTATTGGTGTTCAATTGAGTCTTGATAACTAATATTGGTCAAACGTTTAAAACAATACTTCATATGCCATAAGAGAAGTTTATCTTGATTGCAACTAATTCAATGATGGCCCTCAAAAGGGAGAAAATAATTTACTCGACTGCTCAAGCGTCTACTACATGAATATCAATCCAATATTTACGATTTCTCTCATACCATTCATACATAAACGACATTTGAACGGATACTCTCTCATTGTACTTATTCGCGAGCCGAGCTATGGCATGTCAATGATTCGTAAGAAGAAAAAGAATTTTCCATCATATTTCTATATGCCACTCAATACCGAAAATAAACAACTTGCATTTAGATTATTAGGCAAACTAAAAGAATCGAAGTAGAAAAAGAAAATTAATATAGAAGTAAATCTCTTTTCTTCCGAATTCTGAAGAAAATAAAGAATCTTAAGTTTTAAATGATCTAATTGCAGCCAAAAGGGTACATTATAAACAACCATCGATTTAATCTCTCAGCAAAAATTTTCATTGCAGTAAATTTCTGTGAGCAATATTTGAGATACTTATATACCGTATTTGTTAATGATAAACATTAGAAATTCACAAAACAGAACGAAGCTATTGCGTGACAATCCAGAAGTATGTTTGTGCAACGATTGCCTTAAGCAAAACGATCAGAATGAGGGTTGATCGTTGAAAATAACAAAGTAAGCAATCAGATGATTAGCGTTGCCATCGAACAATAACAATAGGGGTTCGTGACTTCAATTGTTTGTTGAAAGTCTCTACTTAATTTGGAATGCGTAAAACGGTCAAAAAATAAATAGAGCTCAACACTCCAGTGATATTCAAGCATCGTTTTCTATTTGTCATCTACTCTAAATACTGGACGTCGTCCATATTCGTCTAATTGTAAGCTCTATTTGTGGGAACACTACAGCCGAGGATCATCGAGTATGGTCAGAAAAATCATGGTATTGTTGCTTAACATAGTTGGGCTGGACTGGAGTGTCATAATACGGGTCGGCAGTCTCTGTGTGAATGTCTGTGAACAGTTTGACTTCAGCATAGCAATGAAGAATGATAAGGTGAAGACATATGAATACAATTGGACAGTGTATCAAATCTTAATCTGATGAACTCGTGTACCTATGAAATCCAAGAAATCGTCATAGATTTCGTTATTTGAAGAACACTAATCGATCTGTCGTCTAAATTAAACTCTTAACCCGTTTCGTTAGCTCTTCAGTAATTCATATGTTGATCAGAAAATTTTTGTCTTCTATCAATAAAGCTTGCTCAGAGTTTAGTCTAGATAGTACTACACAAATAATGTATGCACAAAAATATTAAATCAGTAACTAAATCGAAACATTGTATCGAAATTAAGAAGGAATCAAGTAAATATCTATACTTCGTGCACTACTATCATCCCGAATATTTTCGTAAGAATTTGATTAGATCGAAATGAAAGTTTTTTCATTGCTAAACTTTGAAATAAAACAAGAAAAAATCATGCATTATGTAATGTCTTTCATCTCCTGCATGGATTCGTATGGTATTTCGATTCAAGTGTATTGATGTTTAAGTATGGTTACGTATTTGAATCATAGATTTAACCCATTTCTCCATTGGATAGCAAGTTGTAAATTGAACGAATGCAATACTTAGACTCTTGTCGATGTCTTCTTTGTTTCACGTGTCTTAGTTCATTTGATTCATGCATAGAAAACCACACCAATGCGAAATGAAATATGGACTTATTATTAAATCTTTATATTGATAAAAAGTCATCGACTTCAATGATTGCATTCATGTAGAGGTATTGGAATCAATTCTAACTGGTGGTGCTTCATAAATTGGAATACATGTTTATGTATTGTTTTCCTACTTCCTTTGCAGACAAAAGGTTTCTTCATTTATCAATCGATAGAGAATTTCAAGCTCTACCGAATTGTTGACTTCGTATTTCAAGTGAGTTTTCCTTGTAGGTGAATGATTTCAAAGATGAACATCTACTAAATCGCTCCATTGCAACTGTTAAGTAAATGAAAGAATAATGAAACTTTTTAAATAAAAGTTCAAGTGAAATTTCAAGTATGCCATGAGATTCTCCGTAAAATCCTGCATCATTAGATACACGTTTTAAAAATTTAGAAGAAATATTTTTGAGAAAGAGTTTGAATTAAAAAATGTGAAAACACTGAAAAGAACCCTTTTCTGATAGATCTATGCTATCGTTCTTCTTTTAATTCGAAAAAAACTAAATGTTTCTTAGTGTTCAATTTACCTGTTACAACATTTTGTTCAGAATTAAATTCTACATCCGATGGCATAAAAATAAATTTTTCATAGAGCAAGCCTGGGATTGTTGAAAATATGATTTTCCAATGTAGGCTAAAAAAAGACGACAGCTGCCAGTTACAAGCCCTTTTCTCCTTAACAACAGCACTAGAGACCTTGGAAGGGTTATGGAAGCATAGGGCATACAATTTTGCACCTATGGTTGTTAAATAATTTACTTGTGGTATCGATCTTGATGAGAAAACGCTTACAGTAATCAATAGATATCAAAAGCATATATCGAAGAGCGTAATTGAATGATTGAGCAGGCGTTCATCTTTGAAATTTTGAGATGCGAATGAAAATTTATTCGAAAAAGTAAGTTAACAGTATTTTAGAGCTTGAAATTCTCTATCTGTTGGTGCATAAAGACATTTATTCTCTGAAGAGGATATAGAAAAATAATTCATCGACATTTAGTCCAGTTTATTATGACTCACCCGTTAGAGTTGTTCATGTAGAATTACAGATGAACCCTATCATTCTGTGGAATATACCTTGTTGAAACTTGAAAGAAAGTACGAATGATCATAATTATCTCAAAATGTGTATAACTCATGTTTTCTTATATGACGAACATCGATATTCGTTGATGCATATACCAAGTCGTCTACACGTATATAATACGATTTTCCTCATCTGGAATTTCAATGAAAGGTATGATAATTAATTAATTCTAAACATTGAATTAAGCAAAAATAACTTTATTACATCGAAGCAGACTCTTCATTACATCGACATAAAAATGTTAGATAGCTATTCGAGACATGCTCTTTCTTTTCGACTCATACTAATTTCACGATGTCAACCGAAGCATATCCATCCTTGCGTAACATTGAATTTTTTCCGTCTATCCATGTCATTCCTTTTATTCCATTGGTTCTTCATGCTATAGGTAAAGTTCCAATTTTGTTTCTTGGTATTCTCATTCAAGACTCAACTACTTGGTGACTATCATATTCAGAGAAAAATGATCGAAATCATTTAAGAAATTCCATCTATTGTAAATTTCGTTATTTATGGAGAAGAAAATTTCTTGCATTTATCAGTTTTTCATTCTATGTATTCAATCACCGCTTTCAATTGTTTCTTTTTTCTTTTTCTTTATTATCACTCTTTATTAGAGTCATCTCAGTTTCATAGTATTCTCAAGTTTTTATTGTCATCGATTATATATATATATATATGCTAACAGCCATCATTTTGAAAGTACTGTTTGATTATTCTTCTTATTTTTACTATAGAGTGAGTTTTGTTAATGTTTAGTTATCTACTGGTTATAACGTCGACCAATCGAATAAACACTTTTCTTTCTCTCATTGAATGAATGATTCGATTCGGCCAGTTTCATAGTGGCGTAAGTTATTTGTTAAAGGATAAAAGATGCCAATAGAAAAACCTTCTACGATTGTATTTTGTGACTTTGATGGTACAATTACTTCATGTGAAACTTTTGTTGCCGTACTAAAACATTTTTCTCCATCTTTGTCCAATGAACTATTACCAAAAATATTTTCCAAAGAAATAACATTACGTCAAGGTGTAAGACAAATTCTAGAATCGATACCATCATCCGTTTACCCAGATGAAATGCTTAGTTTTGTTCAAGATAAACCAATACGTTCCGGTCTTTCATCGTTTATTGATTATCTCCATAGTCGAAATATACCATTTATTGTTGTTTCAGGTGGTATTCGAAGTTTAGTTGAAGCTGTTCTTAAACGTGATAATTTATTAGAACGATGCTCAAAAATATACGGCATCGATATTGATACTAGTCAAGAACAATTGAAAGTTATATCTGAATGGGAATCAGGAAATGAATTAGTTGCAAAAGTCAATATAATTAAGCATGAATGCCAAAATAATGAAAAAATTATTGTTATTGGAGATTCATTAACTGATTTAAATGCATCGAAATGTGCAAATCTAGTTTTTGCTCGTGATGCCTTATGTAATTATTTAAGACAGGAAAATATTGAGTTCATTGAGTGGACAGATTTCGAAGATATAAAAAATAAACTTCAACTAATGGAAGATAATTTTCTATTGTAGATATTTAATTTAGAACAAAAATCTAAAAATGCAACATGCACCGCCCGGTTGGCCAGGTGGACAATATCCACCTAATACGATGATGCCACCATCCATGATGATGATGCCTCCAATGTTACCACCATCAGCACAAGTTGGAAGTAAGTGTGAAATGTTTGAATTACGAATTTTTTATATATTCTTTTTTCTTGTCTTTTAGTGAATGGCGCCATGAAAGTAAGATTTTCAAACTTGAATACAAAAAGCAATTTCCATCTGACGAAAAGAATCTTTTTCAGTGAAATAGTGTTTATAATGATCGATTATTTTTTAACATCTGATGAAAATTAAGGATGAGTCTGAATATAATTATTAGTATGAAATGAGAAACGTAGCTAAAAATTGAAAAAGTTGGATGGTGAACATTATTCATGTTAGTATAATTCTGCAGAGTTTTAAACATTTCTTATCAAAATCTGATAAAATGATACGTTGATATTATAATTGATATTCTCTCATCAGATATCTATAATCATTTGAAAGACATGAGAGTTTTCACATGTAAGAGGAACTCAACAAGTTCATTCATTGAACATTTTCAAAGTCTTCGTATTTAGCTTGATCTCGAACTTTTCTAATGTTTATCGTATTTGACATTATTCAATCAAACATGTAGGGATACTTAGGGCTGACCAAAAGTAGTGAAATTGATACTTTAAGACCATATAATAACCTTCAGAATCTTTCTTTCTATACAGTCTGATAGAGAAGAAAATGCTCTATTCCTCTATGCTATTTGACCCTAGTTCAACTAATATCGTAATAATGAAATTTCTAAAATACTTATCTTTTTTATGCTTGACGGTTATATCAAGGCCCATTCAGTGAATATTTTTTGAATAGCGTTTCGTAGAAACAAGATACAAAGCTGCAGTTTTCACGGTTAGAAAGAGAAAAAGAACTTACATCAAAGCGTATATTGTAGATTTTTTGACATGACTGTTTAAAAGTTTTCAATCAACCTCTTTGAAAACAATGCTACTCGCGAGATGTTTACAATGAATTCCCATTTGTCAGGTGAACATTGAAGCCATTGATGTAAGCTCTAAAAAAAGTCCAGAAAATTTGGATATTTTGAAATATCATTCTGAAATTATAGACGTTCTTTTTGAAGCGCCAAGTGATTTCTCTAGTGATCTGTGAAAAAATAGAACACGACTGTTTTCAATACTTAAAAGATTGATTCAAGTTGTTTCAGATAACGTCTGAGAAAATATGTGATATGCAATTCGATGCATCTTCGTCTCCACTTTCTAACCGTGAAAACTACAGCTCTCTATCATGTTTCCTTGAAGAGTTATTGACAACACACACCGTAACCGTGACATACTTTTAAAAAACACATTTCTTCGAAATTTTATTATTATGATATTTGTTGAACTAGGGTCAAATAGCATAGGGAAATAGAGCATTTTTTTCTCTATCAGACTGTATAGAAAGAAAGATTCTGAAGGTTATTGTGTGGTCTTAAAGTATCGATTTCACTACTTTTGGTCAGTCCTAAGTACAATTATAAGTGACACTAGGTCAAGTTCAATACTACTAGTCAATCTGGCGATTTCTATATTGATTAGATATAAACCGTGTAATGAAAATCATAGTAGTATATTTTTGAAGAGCATGATACACTCTCATTCTACGTGCCATGTAAAGATTATTTAGACAAAAGATGTTCATTTGTAATACGTAATAGTTAGCCATGGGAAATTCTCGATTTTGTTTTGAAGAGAAAAAAACGTTTTCGTGATTGACTTTTTAGAATGATGAAGGTTACCCAAGTCCGGCATCGCACGAAAAGAAAACATTATGGACAGAACATAAGGCACCCGATGGTCGCACTTATTTTTACAATTCAATATCGAAAGAATCTCGATGGGAAAAACCTGATGAATTGAAAACGCCCGCAGAAGTATGTATCGTTTTATACTATTGAAAGATATCATTTTCTCTTTAATTCTTAGCTTATGTTATCACAATGTCAATGGCGTGAATATAAAGCCGAAAATGGACGTATATATTATTATAATGTTGATACGAAACAATCTCAATGGACGAAACCAAAAGAATTAGAAGACATCGAAAAAATGATTACACAACAACAAACGCCTAATGAATCTCCAAATGCGTATGTTGAAATAAATCCTAGAAGTATTTATCTACATGTTTTGTTTTTGGCCATAGGATGGGATCTCCTGCAACACCTCTAACTCCGAATATGCCACCACCAATGATGCCAACATTCGGTATGATGCCACCAATGATGCCTCCATTTGTTGCATTTTCGCAAGCATCGATGATGGCTGGTATGCCGCCGATGACAGCATCGCCAGCAACAAATGAAGTCGATCTACCATCAAATGAGAATAGTCGTGATGGCAGTGAAGATGGTAATAGTGATAAAGTTGGCAATAATAGTCCAGCAACGAATAATGAACCGCAAGTGAAAATTGAATATGCATCAAAGAAAGAAGCCATGGATGCATTCAAAGAGTTACTGCGTGAAAAAAATGTTCCATCGAATGCTACATGGGAGCAAGCATTGAAATCGATTGGTAATGATGCACGTTATGCAGCCATTAAACATATCAATGAGAAAAAACAAACATTTAATGCATACAAAGTAGCACGTGTTAAAGAAGAAAAAGAAGCTGAACGTTTAAAATTAAAACAAATCAAAGATGATTTTGAAACCTACCTACAAAATTGTGAACATATGAATTCAACAATTAAATATAAAAAAGCTGAACAATTATTTGGACATTTACAAGTATGGTCAGCTGTACCAGAACGTGAACGACGTGAATTATACGAAGATGTTGTTAATTATTTAGAAAAAAAAGAAAAAGTTTGTAGCCTAATTATTTATGTTTATCTTTCATTTATCAATGAGAAAATGATACTCAAGAATAATTTTAAGATTGAAACCAATTTAGAACATAGAGAAGTGATGAGTTTTCTTCAGAAATATCCTGTATTATTTAGTGACGAAGTACAATCGATGATAACGATGAATAATAAAATCTTATTTCTATAACAAAAAAAAAACCATTGATCTATAGTAAAATATTAATCATTTTTAAAAATATATTGTGAGCAACATTATTTGAAATTCTTGCTTTTTTTCTTTCTCAAGCGGTAGTCATTGTCGAATTTTATTAAAAAATCAAATCACTAAGTATTATAAATCGAATCGAAGATTGATGAGATCAATTTGAGTTCGTATCAAAATTGATGTAATCCATGAAACGAAGCAGTTTACGTAGTTATATCGTATGATTACTGGTTGTTCGATTGAAAAATCTTGACTGAATTAGTATCGTATGTATTAGACAAGCTTAAGAAAAATATGCAAACTTTAATCACTTATCAATCTGTTAAAATAGAATATATGTACAGTAATCATTTTTGATATAGTAGATCAGAACTGTTTTGTTTTTAGGAAGAAGCAAAGGCATTGAAAAAACGTAATGTCAAAGCATTAAAAGATATTCTATCTAATATGTCTAAAGTAATATATCGAACAACATGGCAAGATGCTCAACGACTTCTTCTCGATAATGTTGAGTTTGTCAATGATACTGAATTGCAAAGTAAAGATTTTTTAAATTTTACTCTGCTACATTTTTCTCTATCAATGATTTCTTATTATTTTCAATAGATATGGATAAAGAAGATGCATTGGTTGTATTCGAAGATTATATTCGTGAGTTAGAAACAATTCATGGAAATGAAACAGAAGCACAACGAAAATATATTCGACGTACGCATCGGAAAAACCGA
Organism: Rotaria macrura; assembly: GCA_900239685.1. NCBI lineage: Eukaryota > Metazoa > Rotifera > Eurotatoria > Philodinida > Philodinidae > Rotaria > Rotaria macrura. The sequence continues at coordinate 33,380 of OENT01001275.1, read as the reverse complement.
GAAGCATTTCTAGTAAGAGAAATAAACATTAGAAAATTTCGTTTTTTTTATTTCAAAACGTTTTTTTCTTCTAGTATTTTCTCGATGAATTACACGAACAAGGTAAACTTCATTCGATGTCGCTATGGAGCGAATTATTTGGTATTATTTCGAATGATGAACGTTTTAGTAAAATGCTTGGTCAGCCGGGTAAATAAATTAATTAAAATGAAAAAAAGGGCGAGTATATTTCTTTACTCATTTTTTATTTTGTATCTTTAGGTTCAACACCGCTAGATCTATTTAAACTCTACGTTGAAGATTTAAAAGCTCGTTTTCACGATGAAAAGAAAGTTGTTAAAGAAATTCTAAGAGATAAAAGCTATACGATTGATGTTGATACAGCATTCGAAAAATTCGCTGAAATTATTTCAACCGATAAGCGTGCTGCAGCTCTAGATGCTGGAAATATTAAACTAGCATTCAATAATGTATGTGAAATTTATTTTATTTGAATTTTTTTTTTCTCAATGATTTCTTCCTCATTCTATTTTTTATTTAATAGTTGATGGAAAAAGCCGAACTCAAAGAAAAGGAACGTGTGAAAGAAGAAGCACGAAAAGTAAGCAAAATACGATCGAATTTTTCTAATGAAAATAATTTTTTGTCTTGTATCATTATATTTTCATCTAGCAAAAACGGCTTGAATCAAATTTTAAACAATTATTAAAAACAAAATTAGACTCACTAACTGAACAATCGAAATGGGATGAAGTTAAAGGACAAATTGAAAATGATAATGATTATCTAGCGCTATCAACTGAATCAGATCGTATACGTCTTTTCGATGAATATCATCGACAAGTTGTTGTCGATGCACAAGCAGCAGCAGCCGCCGCCGCTGCTGCAGCTGCAGCTTCATCTCATCATTATCATCATCATCACAAGAAAGCACGAAAAGACAAGAAGAAACGTAAACATGAAAAATCAAATAGTAGTAATACAGCGGCTGTAAGTGTAAGTGAAAAAAAAAGATATTAATTTAAAAACTAATCATATTATTAATATTCGAAATTATTTCAAATCACTAAAATTCATCGTAGAGAAGAAAACAAGCATGTTTCCAATCTTTATTCTAGTTTAGTTCGTTGAACGAAATGAAAATATTTTCATCATCTGGAAAAATCTATACAGAAGATTTCTGATTGGTTGATGTGTATTGGATTACATTGAATAATACAAGACAGACATTTTCTGAGATAAAGCTCTTCAAAGTGATTTTCTAGAAAAGCAATATTTTACGTTCGTTAAGCAGAATACATGTATACTATGCGTCATAGTGTTCGATAAATTCGAACTTTGATCTGAAATTGATGTTCAAAGTCATATAAACTAAATCTAAAGTTATGAGCGAGCTTGATCAAACAATTGAAAGGTTTATTTCTATAGGATTCAGATGGTGAAGAAAAAAAGAAATCTGCATCATCAACAGCTCCAGCAGCCTCTACTCCAGCACCACAACCAGCTACGATTGACGTGCCCGAGAGTGATGAAGGTGAAACGAAAGACAGTGATGGTGGTGCACCATCAAACTCTGCTCCGATAGCTCCCGCATCTGAATCAACGACAGGAACCAAAGCAAAAAAAAGTAAAAAATCAAAGAAGAAACGCAAGAAGAAAGCAACATCTGGCCATTCATCGGTTTGTATCTTTATGTTTTAATATATGATAATAGCGAAACTACTTTTTATTGTTTAATTTTTTTTCTTTTTCTTTTTTTGCTAGAGTGAAAATGATTCAGATGATGAACCAGCAAGTGGATCAACCAAGAAGAAAAAGAAAAAAGACAAATGAATGACTTTAGATTAATGAAAAACACATGTATAACTTTTGTTTTCCTATGTATTGTAATTGTTCGTGTTTACATACAAACTTTATTGTTTGACGAAAAAAAAAACCATTTAATTAACACAATTCTCTTTTTCGATTATAAAGAGGTTAATTTTTCTTGTCTTTTTCAGATTAAATAAATTGTTTTTGCTCTTCTCACCCTTTTATAACAATGTCCAGTAAGTTCATATATATTGTTATTGAACTAGAGAGAAAAATATTGGCGATCAGTTGATGATGTATCAGTGAAAAAAAAAGAGTTCTTCTATAGATTATGTTTTATTTTAAAGTGAATCATAATAGTAAAATCACAATAACTTATAAGTTACGCATTATTAAAAATCATTCGTATTTCAAAATACGATCTAAAACAAAAACATAGACTATTTGATTTGAAACAAAGCATGAAAATAGTCAAGTAAATCACTCGATGTTGTTCTACTGTAGTATCTGTATATCTGGACGATAGCGAAAAAACATGTCACATTTTCTAAGATAAAGTCATCGTAATGATTTGTTTTCCATAATTCTGTTGAATGCTTCCTAGTCTTGACGCTATTCAAAACAAAAACATGCTTTTTAGAAGACTATCAAGTGGATTGAATTTGTTTTTCACGAGGAAAAGTCTTCTCTATCTTCAGCTTGTAGAGACAAGAAAAGAAGAGACTTTTGTTGATATTTGATCGTTTTCCATTGAACGATTCCCTTCTTTTATCGATAACTGACAACTATTGTAATGTGAAATAGTGCGTCCACTTGAACGACTCGAATGCTTCACTTTGAGAATCATTCTTGAGTTCAGTTAGAACCTCAATAGTCTGATTACTCATCCATTGTTTCAAATGTCATCGAATTAATTATTCAATCGTGGTTGCAAATAATAACGAAGCCAATTTTTTCTCAAGTATCGAACAAATACTGCCGAACATTGACTCGTTGAAAAATCATTCTTGTTTTATCGTCCAAGTTTACGTCGGACAAAGTCTTCGATCAATCAGATGACTGTCCTTGTAATACAGACGATCTTGCAAATATTAACTGTTAGAGCTTTTTGACGTTTAATGATTTCATCCTGTTTTAACCTCTAGTCATAAATAGATAGAAGCAAAGTTTTTGTTACAACTAGAGACAATTTCTGCCTTATTCATTTCTTTAAAGAGACAAGCAAGAAACTAGCAAAGAGTGTTTTCTCAGATAGTGTATGATCACAGAAGTTTTCCTCTTTTTCCTGTGGTAAATAGTTCGGAAAGAACAATCTGTCTGTGTACGTTTAGCAAAAGTAACTACATCATTTTCATATTTGAATCACAGAGGACCTGTAACCATAGGTTTATATTATTTAAAACCTGGATTATAAATACCAGAACAAAAAATTGATCTTGCTTCTTCGGATACAATTAGAAAATATTTATTATAGTATTAGTTTCGTTTACTCATTGAATCTTGTATTATCAGGTATCTATACACGTTCACAAGTGCCTGATGCTAAAGTTGGTTGTGCTAAATGTGGATATGGTATGATAATAGTTGATTTTAAAATAGAATTATACATGTCATGTTTTTTTTAGTTGGTCATTTGACCTATCAATGCCGTAATTTTCTACAAATAAATCCATCTAAAGCCGTTGTACTCGATGTTAGTTCAACAAGTTCACCATCGAGTGATGAGGATAATGATACACCTCTTCAATTACTTACTCGAGGTAAATATTGCTATTTGATTCTATCTGTTGTTAACACATGATCAATCTATACCTATTGCAGAAGAAATCAATCGTGAAAAGCAAGAAGCACAAGAAAAAGAGAAAGGAACAGAAACAGAAACAAGTAAAAAATCTAAAAAACGTGACAAGTCAAAACGTAAACGACAGTAAGTGTCTTTATTTATGTTTTGCAGACATATTTTTAAAATTAAGACATTTCATTTTAGTCGATCACCAAGTACAGCAAGTTCATCTGAATCAGAATCAGAAAAGAAAAAATCGAAACGAAAACGGCATCATAAACATCGACATCATTCAGCAAAATCTAAAAAATCTAAAAAAGAATCAAAACATCATCGTCATCACTCCTAATTGAAAGGATATGACTATATTTAGATAATTGTCTTGTATACATTGTTTTTTTCTTGTCTACATTATCGAAGTATATTTGTGTTTACTTTACTAACTAGTGGTAATCATTCAATAATTACCGATAAGATATTCGAACATTTGAATGATTTTTTACGTAGTTCAATATAGAATTTGCCCGTTGGTCTATGTTGTACCAATTAATTCAAAATTGATTGTAATCTTGTAGAAGTATTGGTCAATGTTGAACATATTTTATAGCATGTTTATTTTACTTTCGAAAATGTCCTATTCAATCGATATAAGAAAATCACTATGTTGAATCAACGTATGAATAGCACTGCTGTTTCTAATCAATGTAAGAATATCAAAATTGTTTGCTTTTATGCAAAATCTCCACGAGCTATTAATAGATGGTTGTAGTATATTGCAGAAACTACAATCCATATTTATAATTCAAGGATAGTTTTTATTTGATAACACATCTGCTATCTATGAGAGTCGACAACAGTATTCGATTTCGACGTGTCAAATTCATGACTTAATCTTAATAAACATATATAACTATTGAACTTCAATGAATATTATGATTGGTGATTGTAATTGAGATGTTTTCATAAACAACGATAACCTATTGAATTATATTTACTTGATTATTCGACTTTGCACAGCTCGTCTGAGAAATGAGTCGGTTTTCTAATGTTGAATAAAAAGGTATTTCGTGATGAACTAAATTCTCCACACTTGACAAAGGTAATAATCAATGCTGTTAATATCGATTTCAAAGATGTGTACAAACAAACGAAAAACTTGAACGTTTACTTCGTTTACTAGAAGTTAGCGACTTGAAATATGTTAAGCATTTTAAAGAGTGATAGAATGGATGAACATAATTCAATATATCATAAAAAAGTAATCTTTTTCGCTCATTGCATGATCTCATCTTTACTGGTTTAATCGATGTAAATAGTAAAATTATTTATTCAAACAACCACTTTCAAGTATGCACATAATGATTGCTTTTTTAATTGGATAACAACAACTATTATGAAATAGTATAAGCCATGACTGGTACGACTTATACAATGCAAGAGTAACTAGTAAAAACTGATCGAGAAACACGCATCGATACATTATTGAAAATAATTGTTTTACATCTATGATTTCGTTTTGAATCGATGGACTTGTCCTGAAAGATAATCAATTTCGACATAAGACTTCGTTGATTGACATTTTATTGCCTGTTTCTCCTCTCCGACTTCAAAAAAAGAATGGATAACAAGAAATAGTACGTCTGCTGTCGAAATCGTATTGAAAACATTCGAGTCATATTCATCAAACAATTAGGTCAATGAAGTCTAATACTAGTAGTTAGTTAGAACATTCGTTTTATTTTAATTGCTTCTGTTTCCTAATTTCATTCAAAACTATTATTGATTTTTCAAAACAGACTGAATTAATTGTATTATTCAATTCAAATATTGAATACAATCATAGAATAACTTTCACTCATACACGTGAAATTAGATCACGTGAGGATTGATTCTCTAAATATGATACTTGTGATAGATTTAGAATTTAGTTCGACAAATCAGTGTGTGTGTGTGTGTAATTGCCTGTCAACATAATAAAAATAACTATAAAGTAGCGAAATCATTTATCTCCCATAACATTCTTTCTATAAATACATCATGAAATACTAAAATGGTAGACTGGTTCTTTATGATTGAATGTAATCAAACACATGTAATGGAGCAGTTTTAAGGAAGTAAATTTCATCGACATGGATTAACAAGAATATTAACTTTCTATTTTAGAGGAAGAAAGTAAAAAATTTTAATTTGAATGATTGCTCAATATTCAATTTAACACAACCATAGTTTACTTGTAGAAGAAAAGTCAGTAGTCTATTAAATTTACAATAGCCTATTGAAGAATGTTCCCTTATTCTTCAGTGCGAATGATTTTTGTACTCAGGAAACTTGCCATTCTTTCAATAGTATAATTATCTGAAATAGCTTATGGCAAAATTTAGATATTCAAGACATGATTCAACTAAAAGTAATAGGCTTTCAAGAACATCTATTATGCTTTGCTCGATAGTCTTTTAATGTTTGCTACTATTAATAGTCGACATTAAAAATTTTTGTGATTATACTTTTACAACAATGGTGAAGGAAAATAGGATGATTTCCTTCTTAAGCTTTAATCGAAATTAATCTTGGCTTCACTAGATACAAAAATGACTTCCTCTTCCGTTTTATGCGATGAAAAGAAACAAATAAAAGATTAAATAGATCCTTTTCCCAAGTTTCACTCGACTAAAATCAAGATGATCATCGAATGGTTTACGTTTACAACATCTATAGTAGCTGTATGTGTATCAGTCGCATTTATATTATTTGTCATTTTTGCATCATCCATTCATTCCATTAGTATTGCATTAACATGTCATACCAGTATAGCAGTTGTTATGGCAAGTTTTTTTCTTTTTCTAACTGCTACATTTATGTTGTTTACAAATGTACAAAATAATCTATGGTGCCAAGTAAATGCTTATTGTTTCCATGTATCATTGATATTAATTTATCATTCATACTATTTACAAGCGTTCCATCGTTATTTATCAGTTGTATATCATAATAAAAATTATTTTCGTACTTATCATATTTTTCTTGGCATTCTCATACTTCAATGGATATTCGCTTGGCTTTACCCATTACGTTTATTAAAACTTGGTTTATTTACTTACAATTCTGCCATTAATGTATGTCATTTAGATTGGAATTTATCTCTTGAAATATTTTTACTCTTATCTGTAGAATATATTATTCCTTCAATTATTGATGGTTTCTTTTATATATCACTTGTAAAACATGCACATTTACACATTGCTCAAGTCACTCATCATTCGATTAGTCAAAATCGAAATCAAATCATTGTTTCTCAAGAACAACGACGTATCAAACGTGAATTTAAAATGCTCAAACGTATAATTATTTCCTATCTAGCACTTGTTATTATGAATTTTCCATGTTTCATTTTAACTACAATTACTGCAATAGATACAAGTGACAGTACACGTGTATCGTTCGTATATTCCTATTATATTATATTAATATTTACTAGTTGTTCATTATCACTTATATCTATATTTCAATTCATGTTAACACCAAGTGTTAAAACATTAATTCATGATTCTCTTAAACGACGAACAAATCAAGTCTTCGGATGAGATTTTTGCTTTTTAATGTGTGAAAGTGTATGTTTTTCATTTTAAAACAAACTGTTGTACAAACACTGTATGTAAAAAGAAATAAGAAAAACAAACTGTTTAATATTAGCGTCTCGAACCGCATTGAGGACAAAAACGAGCCGATGAATTCTTAAAATGAGCACCACAGTCGTTACATCGGACTGCAGATGGTGGTGCTCGTCCGATGGCAGTTGGTCTTGTGGAATTATATTGTCCATTACCATATTGATTTCTTGTTTGACTATTTGAAGGGTATGCAGCTTGTGGTGGTGGTCCTCGACGCATGTATGAACCTACATCATCGTTTCTTTGACGAGCACGTACATTCAAACTTGTATTTTCTTGAGTGCGTCCTGTACGCATAAGCACTGGTGGTTGACGAGAACGACGAACGGACGGTTCATAATCGTACTCATCCTTATTGAAAAACATGTTTTATGAAAGTTAACTTTTAAAATGACTAACTTGCTGTGAATAGTGATTGATTGTCTGAACGGGTTCTTCGTCTTTAGAATCGAAGCCGAAAAATTTTCGAAAGCCATCCCAAACACCACCCGTTGTTTTACGCGGTGCAGGTGGTGGTGGCTGTTGTTGTTGTTTTTGTTGTTTATATCTAAGAGCAAGGTTGATTTCGAAATATTTATTTCAAGTATCTTACTCAGATGGATTTTGTCGTATCATCATAGGAGCTGAGTTACTATGCTTATGACCATTATTATAAGAATCGTGAGAACCCGACTCCATGCCTGAATTATAAGATTTCTGTTTATTTGAAGAAGAATTTTGTAGAGGAAGAGTTCGTCCCTAGTAAAACAATGAAGAATTTATTTTTCATTTTTAATAAACCCATATATATGTATTTTCATATAGTGAATTCAAGTTATACTCTATCGAATTGTTGATTAGGTCTAGAAGGTTGTACTTGTTTTCGTTCATGTTGCGCCTGGCAACTAAATCAAACACAGAAGTTATATAGAAAGTAAACTGAATTCTTACAAAGGTATATGTCGTTTAGCAGAATGCTCATTAAAGTTACGACGACAATAAGGACACATCACATAATCTTAAAAAATTATACAAACATGAGACAAGAAAACGAAAGAAAATAAATAGACCTGATGGAATTTCACTCGGTCTGAAAGCTGGCAACGGTCCTCCTTGTTTCATAGCCACAGTAACAGATCGAGCTTCGCGTATTGATTGAATCAATTGTGTATGCTTTTGTCTCCAATTAGATTTTGATTTTGATTTCAACTGGCATTTCAGATATTACCAGATGATAAGAGAATTAATTAATATCTCTCTCTTACCTTATCATCGTGAGCTCGAACTTCACCGTTATATATCTATATGGATTGATAATTGTATACATTAGCAATACTAAATAAACTTATGCACGTATTTACCTGCATAGTTCGTTTAGTTGCTTTGTAAGGCACATCAGAACCCGTAGCTCGTTGTTTTCCAGCATCAAATGTTTTTCGTTTTTTGTTTGATACATTTCGACAAATAGCTTGATGTTTTTTCTATAATTGAAATTTTGAAATTCTTATAGAAGGTATGTTTTAGTTATTAGACATTCTTTACAACAAAATAAGAATTGTTGTATATTATCAGTCTATCAGTACACAACGTAACTTCTTCTATGTGCTGGAGAAATGAGAAGTTTTCTTTTCTTCTTATCAATTATCATAGATAATGAAATAAGAGACACAAAAGAAGAAACACAAGTCATTTTATTCTTATTGAAAATTGAATATACAAATGTCTCCTTCCATCATTATGTATTACATCTCATTTTATCATTAAAATAAACCGGTAATGTGAAGTATGTATCCTATCAAACAAACATCCCGACATCAAGTACAATTTCACTCATCAATTCATTAAATTCGTAATAGTTTATTTCTTTTTCATGTCATACGTATACAGAATTCATTATCAAGTACGATGTCGCTAGAAAAATGGACATACATCCAGTAACTATATTCTGAAGGACATTTCAATCGACATATTGAAAAATATTTATAATCTCACCAACGATTGTGCATTGAATTGCCGTCCACATACATTACATGGTTGTAGTCGTAAACGTTGTGTTGGATATTCTTGAAAACGTAAATGATGTCATAGCGATTCGTTTGATTGTTCATTTCTTACCCGTCAGATCGTCACCCATCTTTTAAATGTGATATATAGATGTGAATGCTTTTTACTCAAGCATGTGTATGGATGCAACGAAAAAAAAAGTGATCAGCAAAAAAAAATCGTTTCTTCTATGGCAACAACAGCGTCAGCATGGCAGAACAGATCAAAACTCATGTTTACTTATTTGCTACTATTAAAGAACAAGAGAACAAAATAGTAACGATTAAAATTTGTGTATCACAACAAAAAGAAAAAGAAAAAATCGCCATTGGTTTCATTTCATTAAATGAATTGATTGTATTTCAATCTAGTGGTTAGTTGTTTTATTTTAATTAGAAAGAAAATATTAGCTTTTTCAAGTAATACTTCAAAGCAATGTTGCTAAGTTGCAAATTACACGGTTGAATGATTTTTAACTTAACCGTCATTATCAGGCTTCTTCACAAAGAACAAAGTTAGAAACTCGTTATTTGTGCAATATGTTATTATTTGTAAGGTTTTATTACAACTTGCTTCAGAAATTATTATGAACAACTTTGAAGGTTTCTTTTTCTTTACTGCTAAACATGGTTTCGGTGAATTCATTAATCGATCAGTATGAACCGAGAAAAAAAGGTATTTATACCATTGAGCAAATTTTATTTATTAAAAAGAACTAAAAGATAAAATATTAATTAAAAAGTTAAAATATTTAAAAAAATCCCTTGTAGTTAAAAACGAATCGCAATCATCAGTAGTTGTCTTGTATGATGTTTAGTTTTCTTTCAGAAAAAAAAGAAGCAAAACAAAAGAAAAAAAAAGAAATAATTAATACATAGTTATATCGTCGAATGATTTGACGTAATAGGTAGAAGACGTTAAATCTAGTGTTGATATGAAATAGTCAAAACACTAAATCAAAGGTCTTCCAAATGAGCGTCAGTATTTCTAGGTTTGTTAATATAGCTAAAATGAAATTGACTTACATAATTAAATATTGAAACAATGTCAAAGCTTCTGTATAAAGACTTATACACGTCGTTGTTTGAAGATTATTTTCTTATCATGATTCTCAAGAGAATAAATAGAAGAGAAGAAAATGAAGAAAAGAGGATGATGTTGATGATGATTGAGTCTAAACAGCAGCTTGTTGACGGCACTGGTATGTGTGTGCGTGTGAATAAGAAAGAGGTAGGTAAGAAAAAAACGAAGAAGAAGCAAAAGCTCATGCTCATTTTTACTGTAAACTCTTCATCATTCATCATTGACGATGCCCGGACCAACATGATGACAATCTAATAAGAGGAACCGTCGATCTTGTCATACTGTCGTGTCACGCCTGAATCGCGTCCATCTTCTTCCTTATATTTTAATAATGTATGCATATGCACACAGCTCATTCGTTTCTTCACTTACTCGTTATGAAAAGGCGTTCGACCGTGAATAGAAACGTGTGTCAATGTATGTCGGGAAACTGCCATCATTATCCGCTACTAATAATGCTGTCATACAATATAACTAACCTAGTGAGTAAAGTTCATCATCAACAACACTCGACGGTATTTTTTCTGCTTCTTTTCTTCTTTTCCCCCCTTCTTCCTTCTTTGTACAATGGATATAGAGTTTGCTCGTTTTTCTTCACATTGCTGAACGGTGACGGAACAAGGCGGCAAGTAGGCGTTTCACTTTTCTTTCTTTTGCATTCTTCTTCTGTTTTTTTTTCCTAGTCTCTCTAATCCTTGCTATGAACTTTTCTCTATTCTGTAAATCTAAACCATTATGCAGTAGACATACTTACATAATGAATCAAGACAACATATTCAAAATGTTCACCGATGATTTGAATATAGTAAAACTAATAAACTTACTTGTACTGAAAATAACTCTACCTAGTGCTTATTTTCATCAAGACTTCTGCTAACTGTCTTCATCTTAAGGATAGATATGTCATTGCTCTCATATATGTTGCTGTTAACAGAATGAATATGACGTTCATTTTCATCTAGTCTATGACTCTCATTTTTTTGTCTTCCTTCTTTCTCTTATTCTCTTATTTTTTTTTTCTACGCCTTAAAAAAATGAGACGGTATCTACACACCAACAGAGACTTATACTCAACAGTTAAAACAAGAGAGCAACGGATGATTAGTCTACACTACAAAAAATGTCGACAGGGAGAGAAAAACTATTTTTTCCCTAGTGAAGGTGAAATAAAGAAAAAGTAAAAAGGAGAAAGAAAGAGCAAGAAAGAAAATGTCTTTTTTTGTTTTATTAAAAGAGAAAACCTGAGAAATGAATCAAGATCCAAAGAAGACTGTCAACGTGCTACCGAATATTTGAACACGTACACTCATCTGTCTATTTTTATAAGTAACTGATCGTAGTCACTGACAGATGTAAGAACAGCTATTGTCTCATTCCGTTATGTTTACTGTCAATTTTTTATTAGAAATAGTAATGCTCATCATTTCGTTTTGATATTTTTTCTTTTGTTCTTCAAATTAAAATGCTATTCGGTTAAAGAAAATAATCGAGTCGACTTGGTTATCTTTTCTTTACTTAACACTTTTCTCTTTATATTTCAACGGAAATGATTTTAAATATAACATTTTTTCAGTCTATTGAACAAACAGGTGGAACATGATAAGAGCTAAAAATGAAAGTTAGATTGAATAAATGTCGTCATCCGTTGATTTCTTTCTTTCTTTTTTTCTGCTTCATTATTTTACGGAACATCTGCCTTTGTATGTTTTTCGAGCATGTGTTCAGTTTATTTATATCTTTCCACTTGATACATAACTTCTAAACGAGCATATAGTAGATACAGCAGCAAAAAAAGTTTATAAAAAAAAGAAACGTATACACACACACACACACATAGACGATTGTATAAATAAAATGAGATATAGGCAAGATAAACGAATAAATGAGAAATAAGTGATATTTTATTTTATTTTCTAAAGTGCTCACTGTTTGTTTTATAAAACATATTCAGCCAATACTCGTGCTTGATATCAACTAATTGCATGAAGAAGAAGACAAAAAAAATAATAAGGAAAATTTAGCTATCGCCAGTAGAACTTTGTTCACCACCACCACCACTACCACCAGTAATTGTTGGATAAATAGTATTTCTGCCACTTGCTGGACTACCATTATTAACTAGATGACGTTTACTAGGAGGCACAAGATGATCAGGCAATATATTTGGTAATTCATGACCTTCTAGTTTGATTTTAACTAATGAAAAAACAAACAAAGAATGTATTTTTCAATCAGTATTATTTCACTATTTTTTTGTTAATTATTGAAAACAAATGAACAATACATACTCAGATGTTGAGATAAAGCCCATTCATCAATATCCAGCATGCCATCTTTATCGATATCACTCAATTTCCATACACGACCAAGTACATTATTCGGCTATGAATGATTTTATTAAATAAAATATGAGCTTTTTAATTTTCCTCTTCATCAATAACTTACAAGTTTCGATTTAATCATTTCTTGTTTGGCGGATGCACCACTTATTTTACCATTTTGTGGTGATAGTTGACTGAATACTTCATCATATTCGTGTCGCGATCGTGTAACAATCCAGTCTGCTTCGCCAACACCAGCATTTATACCTTCAACACCACCTAACTCAAATGGTGTTGATTGTTGATCATTAAAGATTGTGTTTGATTGTGATGGAGTCACGCGTCCTGTTTGCGCTTGTAACTGTAAATAGGCATGTTCTTCCTGTGGTATCATGCTCATTAATTTTGGTACATCTTCAGCAAGCATTCGATCAACACGATCGAGTAATCTTTTGTCCAAAAGTTTAAATTTAGTGAAATCCTAATAGATGGAATATACAAAGAAAAAGCTTAAATCAAGTTTATGCATGCATTCAATATATCGTACCATGTTTCGTAATAATTCTTGCATACGCTCTAATTTTGGAAAATCACCCAACGGAATATTATGATCACGTTGAATTTTTTCATAGACAAGATGTAATTTCTAAATACGGATAAGAGCATAAGAAAATATTTATGCGAAATTAAGTTCATCTTCCGATTTCAATCATTCACTTTTCGACTTATGTGTCTATTTCCTAGACGATTATGTCATTTTCGAAAAATAGACATAAATTATTCAAATCTGTATCAAATGATTGCAATCGGAAGGAAGAATTTGATGAAGTTTTAACGTTAGCAAGTTCTTACATTAATGAGTTCTTTACGTTTAGAATCTTTACCAAAAACACTTGGCATACTTTCTTTCAATTCGCTAATAATTAATGCATGCACCTATTGATGATAGATAAACAAGAACAACTTTGTATAGAGAAAAAAGAACCATGATGAATAGATTTACTTTAGCTAAGCGTGCACGTTTTATTAGATCGTTTAATTTTCGAAGTGTTGCTGTCTTTGGTAATGACTCTAAAAATTTAATTAAATTTAAAAACAAAATATACTCGAAGAAAATAAAAGAACTTGTGAATCAAAATAAATGAATAGTTGAAAAAGAGCACAGGCAGTTTATCAGAGATTATATCTCATGAGACTTTCTTTTTATTGTATCATAAATTTCAAGTATTTCTTTTTGTCTTTATGATTAATTCTTATATGCATGTCTGAATATTTCAACAACATGTAACGATTTTGACGGATTTTTGTAAAACAATACTGTTTAGAAAACACTAGGAAAATATTTTTCATGTCATAATAGTTACCTTCTGAATCGGTGCCATTCTAACTTTCATTTTTTACCTGCAAAATTTTCCTCGGATTTTTTCTTAGAAATACGAAAGATTATGTGATAAGAAAAATGATCGATGAACAATCTCACGCAATACATTCGTTTCGTACCTAAATCATCAAATAGATCTTTTGTTTCTAATTCAAATAAACGTCGATTTGAATCAAAATGTAAAGGCTTGGACCAGAAAGATCCAACATAAACTCGACAAACTTCTGGTGTTCCAAGTACTTTTCCTAATGACCACATTAAGGCACCGTAAACTCTCATTAATGCTTGATGATCAACGGTATCAGCTTTGTTTAATACGATACGTATTTTATCATCATTACGTCGTAAAACTTCGATAGCACGTTTTAATTCATCAGATATATCAAGTGACGAAACATCAAATAAAAGTAATATACGATCACAACGATCAGCAAACCATTCAAGAACTTGTGTAAATTCATAACCACGATCAACGCGTTGTTTCTCACCAGATAATATACCAGGCGTATCAATAAACGTAACAGTTTCTAAAACTTCATTACGTAGTTGTGAACAGACGAAACGATTCAAAAAGGCATTGCCAAATTTCGATAACGGTCGAAACGGTTTCGTTGGATCGACCACTAACGCATTGCCCGGAACTGTGCCCGCATGCTCATGGTGCATGATTGCTATGAATGAATCAGTTGTTGGTTCTAGGAAATAAAGGATAAAATAAGGCACACGTAAACTATATGCGCATGATGATTTTCTGCCCTACCTGGTCCTATACGAATACCAGGAAAATCTTCCTGAACAAAAAGAAAAAGATTAAAAATATGAGAAAAGAAACCTTATGGTAAACAAAAATAAACATTTACATTAAGTAAATAACGTATGAATGTTGTTTTTCCAACTGAATACTGTCCAACAAGAAGCACCATAGGTTTAGCTGAAAAGTCGCAATCATCAAGTTGTGGTGAATGAAATTCATGAAATCGATAGTTTTCTTCTAGTGGTAGTAATTTTGATTTATAAACTTGTTGCATACCTTCAGCAACATTTGAAAATATCTCTTTTTTAACAGGATCTTTCTTCCAGAACGGCATCTAGAATAGAATGAAAAGTAAATTAGTATTACATGTCATAAGTTTGTTTCGCAACGAGGATTCATGATCAAATAATCAGTACGACGTTTATACGTATGAAACTTTGTTTTTCTGTTGTATTGTCAGTCGACCGAGTGAGTACTGAAGTCAACGAGAAAGAATGCCGGCATGTGTATCGTTGTATATATTCCCTTTCCGACCTTCTCATAAATGAGTCATAAAAAGCAAATACATTAATCAGAATGAGTGTGTGAAAGAAGTATGAGAAACGAACGAAAAGTAAACAAATACTATCAAATATTGATTAGTAATACCTATTGATGACAGTGAATGGCTTGATTTCACACAAATAATCAATTATTCAACATGTTAGAATAAAATAATAAAATAATCATATGAGAGTTATTGAAAAGTTATTCGAACTTGAATAGAAATTTTACGACACGTTATAGATGTCCCTATAATACAAATGCTAAAGTTTTCTCTGACATGTATACTTTTTTCTCAATTATAAAAATTTAGCCTGCAGATTGCTTCGTGTTTAATTGTTATTCATTAGATAAAGAGCAAAAATAAATACACTGATGCTGCAGAATTCACTGATGTCGAACTTCGAAATAGTTTTATTTAACATAGTTTAATTTTTCGATCTGTAAACAAGTAATAACTCTAAAAGAGTTTCATATGGAGTATTTAATAATTTTTGGATCATACTGATACATTATTCATCAAAATAAATTACTTAAACTATTGACTAATAGCAGAAACAGAATAAAAAACCATATTAAAGAGAATACTAATTATTGTAGTTCGTGGCGTTAAAAATCAGCCAATTCATTAGAAAATCCGAGGGAAAAGGATGTTCCAAAATCCGAAATCGCTGATTATTCGATGTGATTATCAATTGAATGCATCAACTCAAAATCCATCTAGTAGATATACTAACAAGTAAGTTTATTTTTTGTTTGTTTACTTGTGTAGAAATTATTGCGGTTCAAGTTTTCTGTTTTCTAGAGAAAAAAATAAAAACTAGAAAGTTAACACAAAATCTGAAAACAACTATCATCCATTCAAAGTTTCGAAAAAAACAATATTCTCATCATTTTTTTGTAATCTTCTATGCGATTTGTTTTCGTCTAGACGTGATTGTTCACAAGTGCTCAGAGCTGTATCGTTTTTAATAGTCATAGAATATAATAAAATTAAAGTTTCCTCAATTATTAGATATGACTCATGACGACAACATGTAAACGTATCAAAATCGTCCACAGTAATTGTTCAATTATGATTGCTTTGAAAAATGTAGAATAGCTTGGTTTTTGACATCTTCATTCACAAAATATTAAAATGTCGGTTGGATTTGCAGCAAAAAAACTGATAAAAAATCAATTGCTCACATTGGACTTTCGCCTAGAACGTCTTTCTATTACATTAATTAATGTTGTGAACTTTAGCCTTTTAAACATCTTCTATTCATACGCAGATAGTGCGCATTCAGACATCCTGAAAAAGTACTACAAGTTACCGTGAAAGGTATGCTTTTTATGATTTTAGATATTTTTCTCCCAATCGTTTCTCGTTCAACTACTTATCCTTTGAAATATCAACTTTCTCTGAAAACACTACGTAGCAGAGTTGTTTGTTGCTGAAGCACCAAAAACTTTAAGATCGATTGAGTTCGAATCACCACCGTATTCTGTTCGAAGATATCAATAACCTGGCTTCATTCAATAGACTCAATCAAACGAAACGATCTTTCAGATTCATAGTTAGTTCATATCGCTCAAGATATTCCTTTTAATAACTTATATAATTAGATTTCGAACAATTATAAAATCAACGATCATCAAGAGTCGGATGGACAAAATATCATGTGGCTTAGTGATATGCACACTTACTTTCTAATCTCTGGTTCACTCATTCTATTCTCATCTCTATAGTTTTAACAAAGTAAAAATTTAAACTATCCGTTGGCTTTTCTTTGGGTAAAGACCATCGTGAGGCATTTTCGACGATGAGTCAGATAAAATCTGGGATTTACTGTAAAACATTTTTGAAATTTGAAATATCGAATCGAGCGCATCTAGATACGATTTTGGATCGGATCGCCCTGAATGAGTCTTTGTCACCGATTTTGATGGAATACAAGAAATGTTTCATCTGAAGTGCATCTAGACACGGTTTGCTGCTGTAATCGAAGCACAAATGAAACGCGACTGAGACGAAATTTTATGCAAAAAATATGTACATGAGCAGAGTCTGGATAGATACCAAGAGAAAGAATTCAAGCCTATGAAAAACTCTCCGGCACTCCGTGATCGACAGTGAACAACAGAGAGGAGGGATCCCGAGATGGTGAAAGGTAGTTTCAAAAGTCAATTCGATCTCACAATAGAGAATGTGGGACCAATTTAAGAATAATTAAAGCTGTTTCACTATGTTGCATAGACCGTTGAAGAGTTCTTCAACGGTTATGTGAAATACTAGTAGAAGAGAATTTTACTATTGAGTAATGACACTGGTACACTTTACACGTTATGCAAGGCATCGAATACTGTTAGTTGCATGTTACATTTATTTTGACTGATGGAGTTTTCAGCCCGCTTGAAAATGACAATGATTCTTTTGAGTTAACTCAAAGTCCTTAAGAAATGTTTTATCCAACTTGATCATAATGTTAGTCATCCTTCGAAATAATTTTCTCTCTGAATCGAATCTTTGATCGAAAACTTCCCGACTTGAATTTCTGTCTTCCTGCGTAATTCACTGCTGATATAAACTACATCGTATTGAAGATCATGAGTGTCCACCTCAGAACCCCCTTTATACTATGGCTTTGCAGTCCGTCTCATTATGTTTGTCCTATTGCAATAGGGGTATGTGAATAAGTGTTTTCACGCTAAAATATTATGTAAAATAAGTAATGGAAGAAGTAATACAAGTTTCGGTACTTTTATGTGCAACTTCAAGTATATTTTGTGACATAATCTTGCCATCAGTAACGTGAAATATCTTTTTAATATACCTGCCATACACTCCGTAAACACAACACGATGTATTATTCAGCGAGTTTTTTTCCGGTTTTCTTTGAAGCTAAATAATGAATTTGTTTTAGATGATGTTAATATTCATGATACCTATTTTGAAAGTTAAAGTCAGCCGATTTTTGAAATCAAGAGGCAAACGATTTACCAGATTTGCACGAGGTCAATCTACGTCTATCGTATTCAGATGATTGATTGATCGATCTGTTAGCTTGTCTTCAATCGATAACGCATCGACAAAATAAGTAGAAAATTCGATTCATAAATACCTTATTTCAGCCTGTTTCAATAATTTGTTTCTGTGCAACTGCATAATGCAAGTAGACCACACTGAAAAACGAGGGTTTCGAATTCGTTGCAAAATTAGGAATCCTTTAAAAGGTTTCGTACATTAATTCGAAATTATCAAAAAAGCTTACCAAGCGTCTAGAAATCTTTTTCATGGGTTTCGTACTTTTTGTCCAAAACCTTTGAAAGGGTTTCGATTTTTGCATCGAATTCGGAACCTTTCTAGGTTTCGTAGATTCCACGAAACCGTGTTATTTTCGGTAATGGGACCATTTTTTTTCAGTGTATGATACATATACATATTGTCATGATATTTTTCAGTATAACCTGCAAAGCATGTGTGCGCAAAATCCTACTCTGTTGGCAAAGAATAATATCTAAAGACGAGTAGGTGAAAAATACAATAGAGAAACCGAAAACGAGAGAGTGACAGAGGGAAATAGCGTTTCTGTAAAAGTGATTTTTTAAACGCTTCATGTGTTATTATTTTCAACGTTCGTATGATTCAAAGTCTTTTTAATCTTCATTCCCAATATTTTTACTTTTAGCATACTGAATTTCGACAATAGACGTGTCAATTATCAGTGGAACGAATTTTATTGTAGGGGGCAAGTGAACTTCGAAAACATTAAATCAAAATATTTTTGAGTCATATCTCAAGATAAATTGACAAAATCAACTGAATTTTGATAAAACACTGTTGTAGCAATATATTTCACCCTCTACATTCCATGAATTTTGTGAAGTGCAGATTTTCAAATTCATCGATATTTTCTTTGATGCCGATAATACGTTCAAAGAGGTAAATTATTGCGAATTTCGAACGCTGGCTGATATGAACGAAAGCTCTTCTTAGTGATGAGATCTTATCTCAGCTAAACATCTACCGAGAAGATCATATTCTGCTACTTTAGTCGAGAAAATATTTGTGCATTAGACTAGTTTCTTTTTCGATTAGAAGGTAACAATCAAATACTAGATTTGTGAGGTTTTCGGATCAACTTGAATAAACACTGTTAAGAATAAGCTATTCTTTCATACGCCGAATGTTTTAGATAGTAACGCACTGATTTCAATAGTGAATTTCGATGCACTACTTTCTTGTGGTCGTACTCTTTTCCTGCTGTCTTGTTACTCATGGAGCTCATTTCAACGGAGGAACCATCAGTTGAGCTTCAGTAGATCCCTATGATAGTGTTACCCCACTGACGATAACTATTACTCAAACTTATTCATGGACGCACCCCAAAATGAAATGCACCACCGATGTGCCAGCCTCAACTCCTGGATGGAGTACCGCTAACGTAACTTTGGCTTGTGTCGCTGATTGCTCAACTGATGGTGGCTACTCAAGTGCACCGATCGACATTCTCACTGATTGTACATCATTCAACGCGGCATCAAAAATGTTGTCAATTACTAGATCGACGAATGTGACGGTGGCCGCCAGAGCACATTTCTATGTAGCTTGTAGAGGAAGTGCTTGGGTGAACTTGAATCGTCCTATTCAATCAGGTTTGGATTGGTCGATTTCGTCACTCATTGATCTTACAATGCGACCCGATGGATTCATGAATACGCCACCTGCTGCCATAGTTACTTCTCCCCAATATGCTTTTGTAAATCAAACGATGCAATTCCAAATTCTTGTTTCTAACGTGAATACTGATGATGACGTGCGTTGTTGATGGTCGACATATACGACAGGATATTGAAGACGGAAACGATCAGCCGCCAATAAATATGGTAGTAACTATAACGATCCTGATGTGTATAAAACTGAAAAACATGAGAAAAAAATTGTGGATTTCAGAAAAAAGAGAAGCAGTTGAGCAAGTGGATGTACAAATGGCACTGATTGTAATGATACTTCTTGTACGAATACTACATGTCAGAGTTTTACTTGTGACAGTTTATGTTGTGATTTTCTGGATACATGAGCCACTACGACTAATACAACTACAGAAAACTCAACTACTACTGAAACCCCAGGAACACCTAGATCAACTTCTAGCTGTCTTGTTCGCCAAGCTATTGACGAATGTGCCGGTATCTGCTATCCAAGTAGTTTGCCTAATGGAACATCTTTATCAGATCGCACCATTACGTTCACAGGTCTTTATGTAAGTGTCTGGTACGCAGCTGCTCTTCAGGTAAACAGATATTTAAACACCTGTACGTTTTGAACCATAGTCCTTTCACTATCACTTTCCACAGAACTAGTATAGCTAATAATGCTTTTATTTCATATCTGAGTTGTGCTTTGTAGTATTTCACAATAGCAAAACTGCTCAGTCCATTAGTCCACTATGTGTAACGAATAATGTCACTGACATCATCGATTATTTAGACAGATCATTGATGATATTTTTGTTCTTTTTCCATGCCATGCAAAGTCAACAGTGTCATTGATGTTTATGAAAAACTAGTAGATTCTTTAAAGCATAATCTGATATTCATTTGTACCAGGCCGTCATCAATGTTTGTTTTTCAATAGGTTGAAGATTTTATCAGTACAACAAGCACCATAACAATGAGTTCAGTACCAGTACAGTTTCTGATTTATGTTCAACCAGCTCCAGTTTGTTCGATCCCACCTGTAATTATTCCATTAGATATTTGTCTAGACCTACAAGTTCGCGTTTCAATGAGTTTTGTTTTATCGGTTACTCTCAATTGTAATTTAACTACTGCAACAGTTGCAATTATCGTCGTCACCCGTGTCATTAAGGGTATGAGTCAAGGTAGTCTTAACCATTCGACGACAAATTCATCGGAGTACAATCAAAAATTCAGTTGGAAGCCATCAATAGCTGAAATTGGATACCAGCAATTATGCGTAGTTACATATACTAGGTAAACATGTTCGTGCTTATCTTTTTCCGAGCGTAATTTTTTTCACCATGTGTTAGTGAACATTTGGCATGTAATGAATACTGCGTTAACTTCACTGTAAAGAATTCAGCTAATTTTTGTGTAACAACTACCACAACGTCGGCATCAACAACTTCAACTAGTGAAACGACAGCGACAACTTCCAGCACCACGACTTCGGACACAACCACAACAATGCCAGAGACATCAACTTCATCCACTACTTCTAGTACAACCACTTCGGAATCTACCATAATAACGTCGGAGACAACAACCACATCAACTTCTTCAACGTCATCATCATCGACGACATCCACTACAACATCTACAACAGCTACGTCAACCTCCACGACATCAACCAGTTCAACAACAACCACGTCGACCTCGACAATATCAACGAGTGCAACAACAACTACATCGACCACTACAACCGTGTAAGTAGTCAAGATGAATCTTTGAATCGTGAGTGGCTTGCTCGTAGCAATGATGCTCATACTGATGAGTATATGTAGTTGTATTCGATGACTCATTTAGTGCATTCCATATGCCATTTAAAGTACTGTTCACAAAAAATGCGGTCGAAAGCCATGCATTAAGTTAGAGGGAATTTCAGATCAGTGATGGATCAGTTCGTGTTATTTAAGAACCGAACCGAAGCGATTAATACACTAGTCGACGATCTTGACATCGTTCTTTCCAGCTTCTTGTAGATACATTCTTGCCTGGCGAGGCAAGAATCACATCGTCAGGCAAGATTCTTTTTTCTTTCTTGCCCAAGAATCTTGGATGATCTCAAAAGAATTGCGAATATCTTGGCTTTCTTGCCAGATTCCATATCTTCTTGAAGATTCGATAAGATTCTTCTTTTCTTCCTTCAACTGAATCCTGTATGATGTTCATGGATAAATTCAGCAACGTCAGACCAGATTCTGGTTGAAGGAAGAAAAGACGAAACTTATCGGATCTTCAAGAAGATATGGAATCTGGCAAGAAAGCCAAGATATTCGCAATTCTTTTGAGATCATCCAAGATTCTTGGGCAAGAAAGAAAAAAGAATCTTGCCTGACGATGTGATTCTTGCCTCGCCAGGCAAGAATGTATCTACAAGAAGCTGGAAAGAACGATGTCAAGATCGTCGACTAGTGTAGATAAAAAAAAGTTTGTCGATTTCTGCTCTTTTTTCAAAGATATTTATTTATAAAAATTTATTGACGACTTGATTACAATACTTTCGCTAGTTTCTAGAGTAACTTAGAAGGCTGAGCTGCAGACAATTTTTAAAACATAAGTATTTTTTCTTTTATGCTAGAAATATTATTCAATCTGCAAAGACTACAGTGTACTTTTAGTGGATAGCCAATTTCTTTCGAAATGAAGAACGAATCATTACATTTTTTTCATCGCTCAATGCAAAGAGTACATGTAGATTTAGTTTCAGCTAGCAGGTCATTCTTCATTGAAGAACGTTGTGTGAAAATGTCATGTAACCTAAGTTTGAGAAATGATCTAAGTATGTTACACTTTCCACCTTTTGTTCTTTACTTTTTTAGTATATCATTTCGGATTGATGAAGCACTTGAAAATAGTAATCTAATGATGATGGGTAATCCATCTATTAAAAAGGAAACAGTTGTCCTTCAAAATATAATGATTTTGTCGAAATTCTAAATTTTATTTCATTCTTTACAGTTTCAAAGGTAATAACCACTGACTGTCTAAATTTGAAAGGTCTGAAAATTTCAGAAAAGTTATCCATTTTGAAACATTAGGTAGATACTTTTTCCTAACTTTCTTGCTGTATGTTACAGATTATTTTAAAATTCAAAACAGAGAGATATTTATTTGGGAATTAAAAAGTAATGCAAATTGATAATCAATTAATATTATAATATATAAGTGCTTCCTGCTAAAATGTTGTCTGTAAAAGTGTATACTGAGCGATGAGTAGAAATATTACTCATGAGTCATGACTGAAGGCTTTTGAAGAATTTGGTTAAATCATAAAAATGTGCTATACTGTCTTCGAAGTAAACTAACTCATCAATCATTTTATTTATGCTATTTAAAAATATTGTGACGGTTCGATCTTGTTTATAAAAGTCATTTTCAGCACTAATTTTACATGAAAGAGAATTACACAATACATACAACGATGTGTATTCTTATTTTTATTTTTCGTTCTGTTATCTACCCAGGAGGATCATTCCGACCATTGGATCCGGTCGGATCCGACAGGCATCCGATCACGTTTCTATCGGAGTTTCTCTTATCCGACGAAATCCCATCTGATTCCTCGTTGTGATTCCTGATTCGGATCCCTAGTGCTGGATTTTATCGAATCCTACTATCGGAATCCGATTGGATTTCATCGTGTGATCAGACAGGCCTCTACTGTTGGGTTTAAATGCTAATTAGTACTCAAATAAGAAAATAGGTTTCTTCCGTCGGATCCGTTACTGTTTCCACAACCCGGATTCCCATACGATTTCATCGGATCGTAGGATCCGATCGGATTCGGTATTGGATTCATTCACCTGGGTATGAACATCGTACTGAGGAAAAGAATTTCTTCCCTTCGTGGTGCAATGTGCAGAAGATAAAGAAAGATAAAAATTCTCCTATATATATTATGTGTTATTTTCTTTAGTCGAAATTAAGTGTTGATAACGATGACTTTTCCAACGAGGTCGGCAGCCTCACAATATTGTTGAATAAAATAAATAAAAAGAATGATGAATTAGTTAACCTTGCAATTAGTATATTCATTTATATATCATCAGATAATATAGATATACTTCGCTCATTCACTTTTAGTCGACAGTTTAACAAATGTATGAGAATATATTTCTAAAAGAAATCGGTTCCGAATACGTGGAACCGAACTGGGCCCATCACTGTTTCAGATCAAGCTGGCCCATCTGTTTAAGACATTTTTATCAGATTCAGCTCCGTTCATATCCAAGTTTCATTTTTGGTTTAAAATTTGTATGACTTCTGATCTTGATTTTTCTAAATAAGCCAATGCTTGCAAGATTAATCGCGATTTTTTTATTAGTGTTTGAATGAAGTGGGAAAAAGCAGGTCCAAGATCTCCAAACCCTATGAATCCTACTGAATCGCGATGGATATTTCTAAGTATTTCTGAGGCTCTATTGACTTTCTGTTCTCTTGCTTGTATTGCACAGGTATCGATTAAGATCTGATGCAGTTAAGCCACTTTATCTTTCGATCATTTATGTTCTTGTTTTTCCTATTATTACCTTTTTCACTTGACAGATTCTCAGATTATTGACACTTTTTAGAACATTGTTACAAATTTCAGTACTGTCGACTAAAAAGCTAACCTGTGATAGGTATAGTAGAATTCATAAAGAATACATAAAATGGAAATTTTTTTCTGACAAACAGGGTGAGAAAGATTGGGTGACTCATCAGCACATATCACATTGTTCACTCCAAGTTCATGTTGAGGTAAGTTAAAAGAAACCAAAGTTTAATGCGCTTCCTTTTTTACATCGCCATTCTCAATCGTGAGAAAAATCCTTGTTATCAGTCATAATTATACTATTTCTATCGAAAACATATATAATCAGAGGCGTTGGCACTTACATGTTGGACAAAACTTGAGCCTCACCTGTTTGTGACTCCCCTGGGCTCAGCCTCGGTCGAATTATAAATCAGAGACTTGGTTGCTTCGAAGGTTAAGCTTTTTTGTAATATAAACCATACTTTAGTGTCAAAATTGAAACCTTTTCACGTTATTTTTTATTTTGAGATGAAAAACAAAGAACCTTAGAAAGCATTAAACTCACTATTTGTGTTTTGTCAAGGTTCATAACAACGCACATTTTACCTTTTATACGTAAATTGACATATAAAGTAAATGAATTATAGAAATATGTGATCAATAGACAAAAGGCTAGCTATTTCTGAGGTTCCATCTTCTACTTACTGATTCAAGCATTCTCCTAAGTTGAGTGAATGAAATGTAAACACAATAATTAGTTAAAATTCAACCAAAACTATTGCAACACTATAGAATGACAAAAATTTGATTTTCAAACTTATCAAAATATGTGTCTATTTTATTTAAGAGCGTTTTTCATGGTGATGCTGATGATACACTAGCAGCTATGATGTTCTTCTTCCTAATTAAAATGCTAGATTATGAATGTTAGAAGCATTCGATGTCGGAACTTTTATGCTAACTAACTTTGATTCAGACATTTGGCTGTGATTTCAATATCTTCTCCATTTCAAGATTTTTCTCAAATTCGGTTATTAATATCGATGCGGTCATTCAAATAGCTAGAAAAGTCAGCAGAATTCTTGATGTTGATTACCCAAATGCTATAATATGGGGAAAGAATTTGATTGGCTTTGGATATAATAAGGGTAACTTTCCTCATATTAGCAGCAATCAACTTGTAACCTTGAATAACTTCAGTTTACTTCTTCATAGAAAAAGTGCCTCCACTCTAAATTGAAAACTGAACGATAGTGTCTCGCAGAATCAAGACTAGCATCAGTTTGTAAGCCCCATCCATATTTTCTTCATTCCGATACAAAAAAAGTTGAAGGTTGACATGATTTATATGAACAGTTACCAGCAGAAAACCATTGCTGTGAAGGTATCATTGATGGAAAAACTGATGTGGTATAGTAAAAATTCTTATGTACTATACAAAGAATAACAAATTCGTTATATTTTAAGCCATACATCTTCAATGCTTGAGTCGAAAATTTCACTAGGTTGATTGAAAATCTCTCTACATTTCCATACATTCAAAATAGACATTGTTTAATTGCTATGTAAGAACGAAACAATCGGTTGTGAAAGAAAAAATATACGTATTCAATTACAAATTTTTGACATCGACTAAAAGAACAATATGAATCCGATCCTGTAAGAAATTACTCTTGTTCGTAACTTCGATCGTGTCAGACTCGAGATCGAGAATGTCTTTTAGTTTCCTTATCAGGTCACTGATTGCTTTTATTCAATAGCTGAGGAAGATTTTATGTGTAGTAACATTGGGGCTAAAATGTGTATTTCACATTTTTCATATAAGCTAGAATACTAAACAAAAGCACAACTAGTTGGCATGGTCTGTCATTGAAAGGGGAAGGGAACAGTCATCAAACATTTGACTTAAAACTGACCTTCTTTCCTTTGTTCGAGCATACACGTGTGTGAGTGCCTCAAAATGATACCAAGACACACATATTATCATGTTCATGCACAACATGTACCACATGTTCGAGCATATCAAAATTATATTATACGGATGACAAAAAGATTCTTTTCGTTTTCATATTTCTAGAACTACAGCAACGACAACAAAGGCTCCAGATAAACTTTATCGGATTCTTTCAGAATACTAGTCTTGGTCGACTTATATTGCAAAGGATCTTTCTAAATTCCAGTTCACATGAGACTTCTTCTAAAAGATCGAATGGAGTTACACAAGTAAAAAGACGACGCATTTCTTACTCATTCGATGTATGTATGGCTCAAACTTTTTAAGCGATATTTGAGCGCATATAATGATTAATTGCAAGTTTTAAATTTGTGACATGAGTCAATTGAGTTTTTCAAAAGAAACCTCGGGAATTTTATATCTTTATGTTCTGCTTATTTATCTTAAGTGATTCATTATTTCATAGATAACATCTTTCGTTTGTATAGGGTCACCTACGAATCGGTTGCTGATTTTGGGTTTATCCCTATTCGCATTGTTGTTAGCTACTTGTTGCTCCTGTTGTTGTTTGTATTGGTTTCTATTGTAGGTATTATTTATGCATTTAATTGAGCTAATCTACCGTTAGGGGGCAGTCTCCATTGAGAAAGACTTACTAGCTAAGCTCTTGCTGATCCGTAGAACAATAATGAAAATGGTGACCATTCATTTCATCTCGTTATTTTTCATCGCCCTAAAATTCTTTGCAATTTTTGTCTTTCAAAATTGTTTTCATTACAGAAATATCAAATAGTGTATTTTCAAAATTCATGTGCCATGAACCATCATTATTTCTATCCCTATTTTCAGCATAACTTCGACGAAAAAATCGCTTGCGGTCCGTAATAATATGAGCAGACAGTATGAACCTTTAGTACCAGACAAAGTAATTAGACAGCAAATAAGAAATCGTATCTTCACTCTCCTTAACAGCATACGAGTCACGTCTTTCTACTTGGGTAATTATTTTCTCACTCGTTGCTATTCTAGTAAAATGGTATTCAATGCTGTTCAGATCATTAGGCTGCGTGATTTTTTCAATCTTAGGTTTGTGTGTGGATCTCTATGTCTGATATAACTCACAGAATGAAGTCAGGAGGAAATGTAGCTGTTAGAACCTTAAAGTAGCGTGGAGATGTCTATAAATATATTTTATTGCCAGAAAATCAACACAGTGTTCAACAAAAAAGATTGATTTTAAATTGTTCTTTTTCTAAAAGAGGCCCTGGTGCACGGTGACGCCGATGTAAAGCAAAAGAAAAAAAACTGATGAAAAAGCTATAAAATCAATATGCTTAGCAAATATGGCAGACAAAAAATCAGCATACAGCAAAATAGGCAATCCAATTACGCCTACCAATAATCATCCTAATTCTTACGAGATGCACTCTCATAATAGCTAGAGTTCTATCACTCCATTAGACTTTCATAAAAGTTTGTCGAGTACAAATTATTCGGAACCAAGTATCAAAATAATCGATAGAAAAGAGAGCAGATTTCGTCTAAAGTGTCCGTGAAAAGAATCAGTCGTAATACTCTTGAGCATGCAGCCAAATGATACTGCAAGAATGAATAATACAAAATGTGTCAATGTGGAAGTGGAAGATCGCACGGGAAATGCTGAAAATAATCAAAGCATTCGACAGTTAAAGTTATTCGACTTTCAAAATTCGATCAAGAGAGTCGTGATATTACGATGATGTCTCAAGGGAGGATTTCAAGTGAATTGCCATCAGCCCAATCGTCGAATTTAGTGAAAGTGAAGGTCACAAAAATATCGAGAAATCTATCAGCGCCGAATGAAAGAGCTCGCAACTTAAGTATCGGAAATTTAAGCACCATCAATCTTGATAAAAAGATTCTTGCAAGAAAATCAGTGTCACATCATTCATATAAGGTTTCGTTCACCACAAAGAGCAACACCCTCAAAATCAGTGGCGTAAAGGTCACAGAGGCAATAAGAAAGGCGAATACTTTTCGAAATCGATCATGATGAACCGATGCGATTTTCGGATCATTGAACTCATAAAATTTCTCTTTCGTTTTAAAGATTTTACTTAAAGAAACTTGTACCATTTCTCAGTAACCCTACTTTTTTTCTCATATACAAATAAAATAACCTTTTGTAATGTGCCAATACACTTCTGAGCTGTTACGTAAGCAACGAATGCTGTGCAAAATCATGAACATGTAGCTCGTCGAATGCGAAAAATCATGTATTAAAATTGTACAAAATAATACAAAAGCATAAAACACATGATATTATAATTATAGAATATGAGACAGTGCTTCAGCACTTGCTATTCGAATGTGCAATAATTATACAATTTTAAGTACTTAATGAAATGTATTAAGAATGAACTAAACTTGCAGAATACAGTGGCTCATCTAGTTTTCATCGTGTTGTACCGAAATGAAGCGATGTATTGATCAGGATAGGATATTTGGTGAACAGAATTTGAGTGCTCAAATCCACTAAAATCCGTCGCAATAGTACTCTTTGTTCGTTGCATAAAATGAGTTTCTCTTGTATAACTTGGCCTGACTGATTGTTAGTGCTTTAGATATTATAAAAGATTTGTACCTCGTTTCGAGAACTATGAAAATCATTATTTGGATGCTCATCAAAATTGGTGTTTGATAGAAAAAAAGAGAGACAAATTTATCGTATACATTTTAACATCACTTTATATCTCATGCCTATAGTAAGGATTGTCATTTAGTGTTACTTTACTAAATAAAGATAGATGAATCATTCATCTTTAGAAAATAAAGGAAAACTAAAGGAATAATGTATTATTTTTTTGTGATCAAAAATGGGGCCGAAATTAGTGCAGGATTATGGAATTCATTGTCAAGAGAGTTTCTTTTCATTGGACGGACGTGCTTTGACTGCAGCTAGGCTCTTGACAAGTGAAATGATATGACAGTTTTTAACTAGTATTTAGTGTATTTTGACTTGAAAAACGAGGATCGAATTGAAATCAGTATCATATTCTGAATCAGCGTTAAAAACGGAACAAACTTTTGTGTGTTCCGCATATTGTTTCAATTCATGTAATTTGAATCGAAAGATAGATCCCTGGGATTGTCCAACTGATTTGGTCCTCTAATCCTACCAAACCCACCCACAATGACAATGCTCCTTTTGGCTCGTTTGAGCCAATGGGTGACTCGATGGTTCGTCTGATCTGCCACGTAGACAGCATCCAACGTATCGACGAACAGGCCCATAGGATCATACAGTTGCTTCGGAGCATTCCTATAGCCTTGCCCCCAGCGATAACAGTGCCTTCTATTGCACCTTTATTCCATTTCACCACACACGGGTTGCCAGTGTCTGACAAGCAAACAGTCTGTTCTCGGTCGATAAAGGCGTGGGTTGGATAATAGAGTTGATTAAGATCTGAACCACATTGAAAAAAGTGCCACATCAAAGCTGGCAAGGTTCCGTACCAATAAGATTTCGTAGAGACCGTTCTGCACATTGCTGCAAAATGGATTTTTCTCTACAGCTTTCCGACTAGATTCAAAACGCCATTATTGCATCTATACGTATTTGGTTGAACACCTATTCCATTATATATAAAAATCTGTCTGCCCATTCGAGTCTTAACAACTATCTTATGTAGAAATTTCTAACTATTTGGCCTTAGAACTTTTGACAGAAATCTCGTTCTACATTCTCACAGCACTTTCTATCAACTCACATCTATACCTAAACACTTACAAATATCCCCAACTAGAGCTACAACAAGTACAAGTACAACGAGTCGAATTATTTTCCTTGTGGTTCAAAAAATGTACTTGTACTTTTACTTGTACTTAGAAAGATGAAGTTACCTGGACTTTTTCTTGTCTTTCAACAAGTATCGTTGCCTCTGTACTTTTACTTTGAAGAAAAGTACTTGACACTTGCACAAGTGTTTCTAAAAAGTATTTGGTGCTTATCCTTATATTTTGAGAAAAGTACTTGGTACTTTATATCGGATGCATAATAACGAATGCTACATATTAGTAAGGAGAGCTTTTCCCAAAGTTAAAGTATAAGAACAAATACAAGTACAAGTATTCATCCGGTATATTCTGTAGTTGATATACTTATGCTCTTACTCGAAAAAGTGAAAAAAGGAACAAGCACAAATACTTTCCTCCGAGCTGTGTCCTAAAACCTAAACTTCGATATATAATTCCTTATTTCTATACACTGTAGAGAAAAGGGACTATATCAAATTATTTTGATGGAAAATCTATACTCTAAAACATGTTTCATAGATCTATAAGCGAAACTGTAACAGGTTTCGATTTTGTTGCAAAAATCGAATCCTGTCAAGGTTTCGTTGTATTTTGAGAAATTTCTTTTGGTTTCGTATCATTTTAAAAAACCGTTTTAAGTTTCGAGCAAGCCCATGAAACCTAGATGGTTTCGTGTGGCATCTTGTCAATTTTCAGTGCAGAGTGATAGCCACCGGCTACTAATGTTCCATTTGTGTCACTTTGAGAAAATAGTTCTCTTGCACTAAAGTATTTTTTCTAGAAAAATAACTGTTTTCATGATAGAACATATATTAGTAGGAGAAGTGTCTAAGGCACGAGTCGTATCACTGACTTCTATCGATAATTGAAAAGGATTTTCTCAGATACTGTAGTGTAGGATACCTAAGAAGTTAGTGCTGGAAGGCGAAAATCTGTTGCTATCGATAGGAATGTTGACTGATCGTTCGATTGAAATTCTGCGAGCTTCAGGTCTTTTCAGCATGTACCTAATAGAAGTGATTGAAGAATGTGGTGCAAAATGTTTCAGTCATTCTGATAATTATATTTTTCATCTTGAATTTCAAATTGATAATATCGACGAAGAATTATTGAAGCCTTATGTAACCAGCTTTGGAATGTGTAAATCAAGTTATAATAACGAGCATCATTCGTTGGCATGATCAAACGATGATCTAAAATAGACATAAAGTGATAAAGGAATCCGTGAAGGATTTTCTATTGGAATGAGTGGATCTACATAGCCCCACTCACGTTAAGTAGATCTTGCTGAATTGGGTATGACATGCGTTCTGTTTTCAGACATAGCAAGTTCAGATTTAAAAAGTCTCAACAATGGATTTTAGAGATTTTTGACACTTGATTTACGGGTTCAAGATTCTATTAAGTCTTGGAGCTGTAAGGTTTAACACAAGTGCTCTCCTTGTATGCACAAAATTAGAATGAAAACGGAGTCTTTAAATGCCTTCTTTCGAATGATTAAAACGTGTTGTGGTATTTCTTAACGATGTTCTGACTTTGCGAGTATTTTACCCGAAGTCAATATTGAAAACTTTCCAGATATCTTAGAAAACCTCAAGAAGGATGTCTTCTTTGTCACCTAGAGTTTATTGAAATCGATGAGTGGTATATCGTTTGTTCTGTAATAGATACAATGATCGCATCCAATATCCAATTGAGGTATCTAGAACTTAATTGAAAAAACGTTGGATCTAGATCGGTTCCTGTCCGAATGAAGAAATCGTCTTATCAATTGTAGCAACCAGTACGGGAAATGTGAATAGTATCCGCGAAGAAGTCCGCGGTCACTGTGGTTACCGGGAAGTGAGCCTAGACCGATTCAAAAATACCGCTTTCGGAATTCGCTGAACAATGGCTGTATCCGACAGTTTCTACCCATAAGTGTTTGACCTGAGTAACTGAAAAATCAGAATTTTTGCTAATGTATACGATTATCAAAAAACAAAAGACTTTTTCAATGGTTGGATATTTGCAAGAGTACATATTGCATTTTGACTGCCAATTGTTTTGAAATCTTCTTTATGCAACTAGCTAGAGAGGGTATACACATTTCATATATATTTGCAATAAGATTAAAACAGGCAAGTAGACATTCACAGCTTTGATTCATCTTCAAATGAAAATAGTAATCAAAATCTATGAAGCAAAGATTAATATTCAGTCTATTTCATTGCTTTATATTGTTATTTCAAAGACTTATACCCAGGTGATTGAATCCGATACTGAATCCGACCGGATCCGATAAACCGACAAAATCCTATCGGAATCCTGGTTGAGAAAAGAGTATCAGAAGTGACGGGAAAATAGTGGGTTATTATTTGATTGCCAATTAGTATCTGATGACGTCATTAGAGGGCTGTCAGAACCCTTAACGGATTTTTTCGGATTCCGATAATCTGATCCGATCGGATGCTTATTCTAAGGATACGAATGCCTTTCCGCAACCAGGATTCCGTCGGTTTTATAGAAATTCATCATAAAACCCGATCGGATCCAATTGAATCCAGTTATCGGAATTTATCTCCTGGGGAATAATTTTTTATTAAAGTGTTACATGAAACAGATTAAGAAGTTCGGCGGAATGCTCGCATCCACCTTTTTATTGTTTTATTGAATTCACTTCTGTAAGTTTTTGATGGTAAAACAAATACAAACAGTGTCAAAGTTGCTGGCACGAAGGATATAAAATAGCCAATCAGATATAACCAAGGTTGACGCGGTGATCTCATACATCCTATGCTGAATGAAATAATAAGACGTGGCAAACCTAATAAAAGCAGAATAATAGGAGCTATAATAATGTGTTTGTGTTGTTTGAATTTCATTTGAAAATGTTGTTTAAATGATTGTTTTGATTCTACTTTAGATCGACTACGAGCTGCTACTATAATGAGTGCTATAGCACATATTAAATTGATTGAAAAAGGAACAAAAAAATGAAAAACAGTGATAAATGTGTTGTATCTAACTACTCTAGATGA